>CABEEJ010003012.1:12849-28299 GCA_901482245.1 Timema douglasi | reverse complement strand
ACTTCTGTGCTGGCGGCCGGGGTTCAATCCTCGGTCCCGGCACAGATTTATCTGATTACCAAACCCTTCCTTCACCTCTGACAAGACATCTTGTGAATGTGAGGAATGCCAGGCCTCCACCGTGGTTCGGATTCCACGTTAAACTGTAGGTCCTCCATTTCATCTCACAATCACCCTACCATTACACATTAGCGTAAGTGCGTATAACCCGAACGGGTAGTAAGACGTGGTGCTAATAATAATAATAATAATAGGGGTGCTATTTGTATAAAAGATACGATGTGTTCTTATTGCATTCAAAGGATCCGAATAAAACGAATGTGGCGTTTCTTAAATTTTGACCAGCCCTGTAGTGTATTTTCTTCTAATTTGTTTTCCCAAGGACAAAATTAAAGAAGGATTAATCACCGTTCGTTGATCTCCAGAATATGTCTTCGGTTCGCAGGTTGTGAATGTTTGGCTTCTTCGCGAGTAAAATCTGCTACAATAATAATAATTGGAAATAAATATCAAGAAGCAGTTCTAATTGTATTATTACAGTTTTTTGATCATTTTCGGCCTAGTTTAAAAGCCTTAATCATTCGATAACTTTGCGCGTTTTTGTGTGGGCATTTCTGCGTGTGAGTTGCGCCCTCACACCTTTTTAAATAACAGATAAATTCAAGGTCATGTATATCACTTTTGAATTAGTTTTAATATATAATATATTCTTTGTTAAACAAAATATTTTTCCTCGAATGGCTTAAAGAGGAAGTAGGATGAAATAATATAGGAAGATGGATTCATTTTACTAAGCAAATCCAGCCACAAACTTGAAACAGTTAATGATGATCATTTTTGAGAACCCTCAAGAATATTTTAATCGCCAAACAAATTAATTTAAATTTAGTATATGTATTTCTGTTTTACGACGAAACTTTTTAAAACACTTTAATAAACGATTCAATTTTTTTTATATACAAAGATGTAAGTATATTGTAATAGATCGCCTTTAATTCTTGTTTTTAACTTATTATTTATTTTAAATAATATAAACGAATCCATGATAGTATTTTAAAATAATTATTTCTCATAAATAAATACAGTGTTTGAAAAGAGGATTGTCTGGATAAATATTGATGATCATATCGTTTACAGTTAAAGGATACATGGGGAATAGGGGGAAGTCACATTACACCCATTGTCCCTTATAACAACTTTTATATCTCAAATCCCATATGGACTACAGAAAATACTTTTTTATTTAATTTAAATATGACAGACTCTTGTTTTACTCATAATCTAAAGTGTATTAGAAAGGTGTCGCAATTTTCTAACAGATCAAAGAATTAACTCAATTCGATTTAAAATTTGATCTTACCCTTTTTTCCTCTCTACCCTTCAGTTTTAAATAATTTACATCTCCATTGAAAATAAAACCAGCCAATAGTTTGGAAAGTTTTCAATTTAACTAGAGACTTTCTGAAGTCTTAACAGTACATGCTCTTGACTCACAAATTAGCCAATCCTAGATCATCAACACTTAATGTGTGTTAAAAGAGAAAGAGAGCTAAAAAAAAAAAACCTCCATGGCGTTAGCCCGCAATCGAGCTATACCGACCGAGCGGCCACCGCCGTTAGTGATGATAGTGCCAACATTTTTGGATTGAGGGTTTCATGTGGTCATCACAACGAGCTCTACGGCCGTTAATTTCAGAGTTGCTACTTCTTTAATCGAGTAGCTCCTCATTTGTCCTAAGTTTTACCGCGTACCAGACTAAATGATTCACATATAAATTTTGAACTCACCGGGAATCGAACAGGGGACCTCCGGATCTGTAACTAGGAACTCTTACATGTGTTTTCTATAATGAATACAGGAGCACCATCAATTCAGTATTCGTCACTGAAAATTTTTTCATCATTTTATTATTATTATTATTATTATTTTGCTAAGACGTTCGTGGTCCTGAAAAACTCATTCCACGAGCCAGATCTAGCCCATGGGTTGTAGTTTGAGGACCCCTTCCCCAGAGGATTGTTTCTATGAAACGAAATTAACTCGCCTTTCTTATCGAATAAAAAGTCATCACTGAAGAAAAGGAGCATGGTCTAGAACATTATTATCGAACACAATCTTTTATTTCAACCAGAGTGTAAACAAGTAATAAAGTTAGCAGCAAGTCACTTTGGTCGTAAATATCATTATAAATTTCATTCATTTGGATTCAAGGATTAATTCAGATTATTCGCTCTATTCAAAAGAGACAATAATTATCACACGTGTATGTTATTATTTTATGTTTAGAACATTAATTTATGTGGATAATCTTAAGCTTAAAGATACAATATATTTACAGTAGTCTATAATCTAAGTAAATACTCGTAATTTTTTTTAACTAATTGGCAAAGAGTGACCAAATTTGCTACACAAAAATTCTAACAGTGTAATATAGAAAATAAGGAAATTATTTGTTTATTACAAGAGCTACTAAAATCACGTTCATATATGTAACTAGACGTAAAGTTATGAGATACGTAATCGACACCTTTAATAGATATTATATTAAAATGCTATCAATGTTGACCACAAAAATATAATATATCTGTAGTTTAAGAAATTTCCTTCTTACTAGAATCCTGCCATACATTTACTCTATGGATATGTTTTAGTCTAACTAATCATGAATTCAACACCAGCGGTGTTTAAACTTTAAATAAAATGGAAGTTTATATCAAATTTGGCAAACAAAATAGCACCCAAACAGAAATAGATTGGGACATAAAAAATAAAAAATAAACCTTAAAAATTGTAATAAAATATTTCGAAATATTTAAAAAAAGCTGTTCACATTCTTTTGATTTTTTTTAATGTTCATACTTTAAAATAGAAATATATCAATGCACCAATGCGATAACAATTTTTCACGGCTAGGACAGAAACATTTTTAGTGGGGCGCACTAGCACTTAAGATTCAAGTACAGTAACTATTTCTAGCTCTGAACGTTGGCTGCGAAGTGATTCCTGTCAAGTGCCACTTTGTTGATGCTCTAATCTGCAGTGGTGTTGAGAGCACACTGCACTTCAGAAAAACTTTCCTTGTGTTTGTTTGTTGTAATTACACTCCACGTCATTTTCCCATATATATATATATATATATATATGTGCAGTGCTACAATATATATTGTAGTACTATATATATATACAGTGCTACTATCTTACTATATATATATAGTAGAACTGTACGAATGATAATTTAGTTGATGTTATTAACATTGTTATAAACAATAGATTCTTTCAAAGACTATGTTGATAGATAATTATATATATATATATATATATATTAGCATTGTACGAGTGATAATTTAGTTGATGTTATTAACATTGTTATAAACAATAAATTCTTTCAAAGACTATGTTGATAGATAATTATATATATATATATTGTAGCACTGTACGAATGATGATTTAGTTGATGTTATTAAAATTGTTATGAACAATAAATTCTTTCAAAGACTATGTTGATAGATAATTATATATATATATATATATATATATATATATATTAGCATTGTACGAATGGTTATTTAGTTGATGTTATTAACATTGTTATAAACAATAAATTCTTTCAAAGACTATGTTGATAGATAATTATATATATATATATATATACATTAGCATTGAACGAATGGTTATTTAGTTGCTGTTATTAACATTGTTATGAAAAATAAATTCTTTCAAAGACTATGTTGATAGATAAATTCATTTTCGTTTTGTTTCCAACAGTAAGTACGGTACATTATGGCACTAAGCAAGCAGGATATATTCGAGGTTATTAGCTATGTTATTAATTTAAATTGCTGTATAAAATAAATAGGTACGTGTATTTTCTTCACACGAACCATATTGCATCTCTTTACCTACACTTAAATACATTATTACACTAAACAAATTACGCTGTATTTGAAATTATTAATTATTGTATTAATTTTCAAGGTTGTAACATATTAATTATAATGATCCATTTACAGTCACTGGCCTGGCCTGTTTGGAACATAAGACTCTCAAAAATCCCCTTTCCTACCATCCCGTCTCCTTCTTCCCGATGATCTAGTCCTCTCCTTTCCCCACAGCACTCTTTTGTGTTCTCTTCAACCAACTATCCCTTGGTTTCCATCTTTGCCTCCGGCCACCCACTTCTGTACCCAACATATTCTTAGATGTCATCTGTTAATCCATTATCCTCACATAGACGTATCAACTTGATCTTGTCCATTATCGTATCTACTATTCTGATTCTCAAAAAAATTAATGTCACAAGCCTATATACTGCTTCTATTTCGTTCCTTCACCACCCATATTTCCACTGCCTATGTCTATATTGGCACATAGTGTATCCTGTATCCACTCCATTATACATCTCCGGTATCTACGTCTCTACTCCAAATAATACTACTTACGCTTTTTTTAAATGCTTCTGCTTGCCTCCCTATCACCGATCTTTCTCCTATTTATTCCACTTTCCTCTAGCACACTACCCAGATGTATTAAAATTTCCACTGTAATCCATTTCTTCCCTCTCACTGCCATACCAGTAGAACAACCGTCTCTTCTTGGCTGTGAATACAATCTAACTATTCCTTACATTAAATCTCATTTTATATAACTTTAACACTTCTTCCCATGCATTAAACTGCTCCTAGACCTATTTATTTGTATTTCCGCCACCCTATCACGTCTCTCGCACACAGCATTACTTTCATCTTTTCTTCTCCAAGCCTTTCTGCCATTTTCTTAACTATTTCATCCCCCACTAAAATGAACAATAGGGGTGAGAGCACACTTCCTGGCTTTGTCTGTTCACCTCCCACTTTCACACAGCTCACACTTCCTTTGTACATATTCCTCGCTCTCCTTAACACCTCAGGCCACATTACTTTCTTCTTCGACGCTTCACATAATCCACTTCTGAACACCCACTGTAATACGCTTGTTTAACATAAAGGAAAGCCATATTTTTATCCTTCCCGTCATTGTGTCGCTCTTACTGTAAATATGCTATCTACTATATACCTAACTGATCTGAATCCACACTCCCTTGGCTTCTCTATATCCTCCTTCAATTTTTACTCTTATTCTTCTCTTCAGTAACTTTTCACACAACTTAGCACAGTGACAAAATAGGGTTACCCACTTGTATTTTCCACATTTCTTACTGGCATGTTTATTGAAAATAGGTATTATCATAGCCCTTCTTACAATTCTCTAGGATCTTCCCATCTTTCCATATTACTCTCATCGCTCGATACAACCGCTAAAGTTACCCCTCTCTTGCTGCCCTGGTATTTACATCCTTCATACTATTCAGTGCCTCTTCCCCCTCCCTCCAGATTATGTTTCTCGAACTTTCCTGGCTGATACTCAATTTGTCTTCATCTTCATCCTCCTAAATGTTCGTATTAGCATTTAGCAAGTCTTCAGAGTATGTTCTCTCCCAATATCCTTAACTTCATTCTTTTCCACCCTCACATTCCCATTTATGTCTACAATTGCAATAGTCTCCTCCTTTATATTCTTTTCCCCTTGGCTATTCTGTACAGTCTGTACAGTACAGACATTGTCACACTGTCCTCCTCCATTATTTCCATATAGTTTGTGGGATAAATTTTTGCGTATTAACAGTCTTAATTTTGTCCTTGTCTTTTTAAATTTCTTCTCATTCCATAGAAAAAGTGTAACTAATTCCCCTTTCCCTGATATCTTGAACTAGATAGTTAAAAAAATGTATTTCTGGAATGTACATAATAAACAATCTAACTTGCTAATGAATACGATAGATCCATATAAATTAATATTACTTGAAACGTCAAGTCCGTTGCATGGATAGTTGATTCCCTCGGCGCGACTCACGTCTCGCGTCTGTGACCACAGACGGGGGGTGGTGAGTCACAGACGCCGGATACAGGATACAGTGTTTCCCTAGATGCATCTCTTGGTCGTGGGTAGTTTTATGAGTAGTACATATCGTTCCTCAGTAAACAGAGTTTTTCAATTGAGTTTTATTTAATGTTCCGTGTTATTTAAGAATAGTGTGGATATAAAAAAATACTAACTTGATCGACCAACTAAACCTGATATCTCTTTACATGTGTTGTCCTTCATATGTTGGTCCCAGTACATTGGCAAATATATGTCAAAAATTGAGGAGTTAGTTGACATCTCTTCAGTTAAATTTTTGCTCTCTTCTATGGAGACATCTTGGACTATTTTCAAAACCAACCCAATCAAAGACAATACTAAATACAACTATACTAATACACATGCTTGCTTGGTGCTGGACTCGCACTCTAGTCGCCAGTCGCAGAGTCGCCTTGAAGGAACTGGCCACGCAACAAATGATGGCAACCAGTCCGGTCGCTGGTCACAAAACATGAAACGCGTAGAGGGAATCCTACCTACTGTTCGTTCACCCGGATATTCAAAGCTCAACTCTGAGCTGATATTTGAGTGAGTGTTTTAAGATCAATAGTTAGGGAAACCGTGCATGTAGTGTGCAATACATAGGGACAGGTGATATCGAGTGTATCAGACTCAGCCATTCTAGCACTATTCTCAACACATATATAAATAAATATATTTTACCACCATGTTTCTAGCAGATAAAATAGTATATTGAAATGGTTCTCAAACGTTTAAGTGATGTGTGCCCCCTTTTCTTGAATCGGTGCATTGTCTAGGCCTGTAAATTGAAAATTTGAAAGAGTAGCATGATGACTGAAAGTAATATTTCTGCTGTATGAATCTAAAGAAACACACATTTTATATTAACATTTGATCGTACTATAGTTACAACTGAACAAAACATATCGTACATTCAAATATAAGGCAAAGCTACTTTGTTAACATGAATGATATACATAATATTAATGGCATTCAACGTTCACAATGTAAATAATGGTACTCTTTTCGCATTTTAAATATTTCAGTTAAATTTGGTTAAATGTGTTCTACTATCTGCATTTGCACCTAAGCCTTTTATTTTGAAAGTTTTTTACTATATAAATAAGTAGCAGAAAAGTTTTCTTGCACAAATTTGCTATGCAAAATAGCATTTTATTTATTTATATAAATATATATATATCTATAAAAGGTTTTTTTATAAAATTTTCTTGAACTTACCTAGCACCCAAAAATGGGAAAATGAACACACACCAAAAAGAAAATTTTCTAGAAAATATCGTGTGAAATGTCCACAAGATAATATTGTTCTATCTAAGTTATGTGATTTTTTTTTATCCTTTTACTATTAAAAGGGGGATTTTAATCAATTCATTTTCAAGAATCAAGAACATTCTCTAATACAGATGTTCTCAAACATTTTAGACCTAAGGATCCCTTGCACCAGAAAAAAAAGACATGCTGGAACTCTAATTTTTTTCACGCTAATATTATGAACATTAGATAAAGACAGTAAAATTTTACAAATATAAAACAAACGGAAAATATAATGTTCTCACTATGCCTTCGAAAAATTTCCTCTAGTACTAATTGAAATAATTTGAAATCTTAATAATTACTGATGTTATTTTATATTGTGAAAAACAGATTTTTTAAAATATCACAAAATTGCCTCCGCTCTGAATCACGAACCTCTTCAAACATCTTTGCAGACCCCAATTTCAGCACCACTGGGTTATTAAATTTGGTAACAAGCTCATAATCCAACTATAGTGGAGGTTCATCCCCACATCCTTCCACTTATATGATTAATTAAATACAGTCGATTTGAATGGAATAAAATAAAAGTATATAGATTCTGTTTGTAAGACTTTTTTTTACAGTCCCAAAAGCTTCTTAAACAATTTTCATGCATTGATACTTTGAGACACGTGATCTTCAATTATGATTTTGTACATACAGTATAACATAGATCAATTTAAAACCATAGTACCAATATATTAAAAGTAAATCACTGTTGACCTCAAAACTTTCATAAAAATCTTGTCCTGGGATAATCCTATAATATAAAGAAAGTATTAAAAAATAATTCCATTTATTACATAGCACACTTAAATTTAAAGTGTATTTAACACAATTCTACGCTAAGCTATTAGTGAATAGTTCGTTCAACACATGGCTCATATTTGCGTTTTACAAGCTATACAGCAAATTATCATTCTACATCCCATTTATTCATAGAAAGAGTCAGCAAAACCTTCGATAAACAGGAAGACAGGCCCACGTTACCGCACCACGTGAACCAATATCAGCACTAATTAAACCCGGAAAGTGATTGTAACAAAGATCAAAGCTAGTGTGGTCTAGGCACGTGACCCCAAGTTATGTAGGAGTTGAGCAGAAACAATCATCTATACTACAGTGGGGTATTAAACCTGGGGTAGGCGTACCCCTGGGGGTATGAAAATACATTTTAGGGGGTACGTAAAGTGCAATAAGCTATATATTTACAATAGGATACTTATTATTTAAAAAAATATTTTGGATGTAACTTATTTGAGATGTATATTGAGGTTATTTCCCTGAAGGGGATACTAGGGGGAAACCTGTACTAGGTCCTGAAGAGGTTGATATTAAAGGGCCATCTGTACCAGGTCCTGAAGAGGTGGATATTAAAGTGCCATCTGTACCAGATTCTGAAGAGGTGGATATTAAAGGGCCATCTGTACCAGGTCCTTGAAGAGGTGGATATTAAAGGGCCATCTGTACCAGGTCCTGAAGAGGTGGATATTAAGGGGCCATCTGTACCAGATTCTGAAGAGGTTGATATTAAAGGGCCATCTGTACCAGGTCCTGAAGAGGTAGATATTAAGGGGCCATCTGTACCAGGTCCTGAAGAGGTGGATATTAAGGGGCCATCTGTACCAGGTCCTGAAGAGGTGGATATTAAGGGGCCATCTGTAACAGGCTTGAGCTGGTGAGGGGGTATTGGGGGATACCTGTACAGGGCCCGGTACAGATGTAGGCCTACCCTTGCATATCTAGATTACCTCCATTTATACCTCTAAAATAAGTTACATTAAAAATAATGTTTTAAATGATAAGTATCAGATGAGAAAAGTATATATATTACGTACGTACGTACGTACGAAATATATGTAAATATGTTTCTCATTTGAAAATTATTGTTTAAAAAAATATTTTGAATGTAATTTATTTTAGATATAGATTAAAGCATTAGACTATGTAGCAACCACTTGGGGAGTAATTTTTTTTTCAACACCACGCCATACTACCCGTTCAGGTTTTACGTCTGTGTATTAATTACACTAATGTGTCAGGGATGAGGTAATTTGAACTTAAAGGAAGTGTACCCGCCTTTGCTTGGAGGAAGAAAGATAAACCATTTAGAAAAATTCTCCCTTAGTCCACCCAGCCGGGATTATAACACCAATCTCCACATCAAAAGCACTTTGTTCTGTTGTGAGAGTGATGCCCTAGACCACGTGGCCACCGATGCGTGCTTTTAGTGTACAGAGTTGAAGAGATATTATATCTGAGAGTACGTGAGCAAAAAAAATAAATATTAAATATCAGTGGCCTATAGTTTTTGAAGTTATGCAAGCCCACTTGGGGGAGGAATGGGAAGTTACTGTGCAAGTATTGCCATTATAAATGCCAAGAAATAAATTATTTCGGCTACCAACGTCAATATTATCTTTAATATCTATTTTTTAATTAACCCATTTTTCCTGGCGTGGTTTCAGTATTCTTTATTGCGTCTTAACTATCAAATATTCACAGTAAGAGCCTTTAAATTATTTTAAATATATTTCTTGCAGCCAATAATAATAACGTTATGTTGTATTGTTGGTGTGATTTTATAGTTATTGATGATATATATCAAGAGTAGCAGCTGCAGAGTACTTGACTTGACGTATGAATAATTGAAGTTAGATATAGTAACTTTTCTAGCTGTCAGATATGAAATCTTGAAATGAAATCATAGGTAGCTTCATATGCCTTATGATCTAACTTAAGACTAGCACAGGCACAGCATCCAGTCCCCAGCCGTTAATTTATCAATGTGAAAAAAAGAAACCCATATTTCACCAATGATACATTTTTTTGGCCATGCTGGGAATCGATCCCGGGACTCTTAGCTCAGTAGGAAAATACACTACCGACTAAGCTTGGGTGTCGGATTGAACAGAAAATATCGATACAAAATCATCAATACAAAGGTAATTTTCGCCAATACCTCACACATATTTTTTTCATTAACCAAAATTCTTCGTATTTAAGAAATAGTACATTATTTTTTTCTCAACTAATGTAAATTTTTATTTTTAGGGATGTTAAAGGTGTACTTTCAGAGTCAGCTGATTCTTTAAGAGCCAGTTGATTCTTTCAGAGCCACCTGATTCTTTAAGAGCCAGCTGATTCTTTAAGAGCCAGCTGATTCTTTCATATTTAGCTTATTATTTCAGAGCGTGAGTCAGGAACTAATTTACCCCAACTAGTAACGCGTCTACCTATTGGGTTTTAAGTTCAATTCTCGGTATGCTCTAGAAATGTATCAAAGGTGAAAACTGGGGTTTACTCTTTTAAATCTATGAATGAACGTTCGGGTAAATGAGAGCCGGTGACTATTTTAAATTTAACTTAGTTTGTAAGTGTATGCTGACATAACCAGTCGGTTCAGAAATTTCCCGTTAAATATACTCAATAGATCTAGCGAGCTATACCGGCTGAAAGGCCACCGCATGTTGGTGAAGATAGTGCCAACATCTGCCGACACAATGAATCCTCCGGCCATCAATCATAGTTTTCAATACCGGAGCCGCTACTTCTTTATTCAATTAGCTCCTAACCACTTCGGTGGCCGCATGGTCTAACGCGCGACTCTCTCAATCAGAAGCAGATTTACACTATAGGCCCACTAGGCACGGGCTTAGGGGCAACGGCTTTAGGAGGCGGCAAATTTTGGATTGCATTATTTTTTAGTTTTATATATTGTTTTTAATAATTACGTTTATGGCGTGTATATTCCTGATTTCGTACAAATCTTTTCTCGAATACTAACTTCCACTAACCCTCACCCTTACCCCCCCCCCCCCCCCCCCAANNNNCCCCCCCCCCCCCCGCCCCTAACATATATTTCCTCCGAAATTTGCTAACACCCTTGGAAAAGAATGGCGGGAGGAGGGGTGCATATTATAACTGTGCCTAGGGGTGCAAAAATTTCAAATCCACCACTGCTTGCAATAAACTAGATTTCCGATGACGGGGAGATTGAGCTTAGAGTCTCGGTCGGGTGAAATGAGGTTAGTTTATACACACACAAAAATATACTCTCCCTCCATGCAAGTGCAGGTACATTTCTGATTTCCTAAAAATTGTACCTTCCTAATCCCTAGAATCACTAGCGTATTTATTTGTCCTACATAGGCGTATAACCCGAACGTGTAGTGAAACGTGGTGCTAAAAGAAAGAAAGAAAAAATGAGCTCCTTATTTGTCTTTATTACGCTGAATCCACCCCGTGACAAGCCCATTGCTTGACAGAAAAATCTAGACTATTTGCTCACAGAGATGGTCAAATAACCAAAATTAAATAAATAAACTCTTTAATAGAAACAGTAGCCAGTTTCGCCAGCACTGTGAAAATAGACAAATACGGTTTCGCTTATTATAAATTTTTCGGTAATATCTGGGAATTGAAGCCGGTACCCTTAACTAACTAGACAAACGTTATATTCTTAAATGAAAATATATATACCACGAAACATTTGATAGTTTAAGTACAACATTGTCGGTTGTTAAAATTTAATGTGTACGTACTGACTCTGGTACGAATGACCTTTGAGAAAATACTTTCTTTGCTGATAGAATTTTACCCACTTTGGTGGTTTCAAAGTCGAACGCGCTACTCTCGCAGTGGACTAGACTGCCATTGACAAGAATATCTAGGTTTGAATCTCTGTCGAGTGTACTGACATTTTTTTTACAAAATGGTTTTAGACTCTTCCTTTACAAAAATTCTGGTACACTTATTCTAAATACAACTTTCCCAAAACCATTAGCGTAATTAATACCCAAACGAGCAATAAGACGTGATGCTAAAAAAAAAATAGTGTTAGTTTATGGGTACTGAAAATACTTTTTAAAAAGGATGACTCTAGATACATATATTTATGAATATATTAGATTAGTTTGAGTAACTTTTGTAATTGGTAGACATGGTCCTTATTTCCAGAATCCTATGTTTCCTGGGCGACGGATTTTTGCACTTGTCCTTGTATAGTACAAGTACGACATTTCATAATACTTTTTGTTTAGTTTCAAAATTTGGCTGGAGAAATATATTATTAAATGCTCATAAGGTATAAGTATTTTTAGTTACTATTTTATAAAAAATTGTAGCCAAGACTCATTGCAGTAGCCGAATAAATGGGTTGATGAGCGTATATTAAAAAAAAGTCTGTATTAGTGTAGAGAGAGGAGTATAAAACAAATTGAAAGATACAGGTCTGAAAACCAAGTTCAGTGCACTCTGCCGGGATTCCATCCCCAACATACCCAGTGACTAAATGCTATGTGAGCCCACTCCCATTTGTCATTATTGTCAGATACTCGGTTTTTTTTAGTATCGTGTCTTACTACCCGTTCTGGTTATATATCCATGTACTAAATTACGCTAATGGTTTTAGGGATTAGGATGGTTATATTTTAAGGAAGTATACACGCATTTGCGTGAAGGGAGGATGGAAAGACATTTTATAAAAAGCCTCTCAGTACACCCGACCGAGATTTGAGCCCCGATCTCCCCGCTATCCGCAGTCTAGTTTACTGCGAGAGTAGTGCGTTAGGTCACGCGGCCACCGAAGCCGGTCAAACACCTATTCCTCTGCGGTAATTACAAGTTTGTATTTCTCCCCTTGTCTAGCGCAACTTCGCTAACGAGAAACTTCAATTATAACTTGTATCATTTCCTGTTTCATGCTCTTTCATTACAAATGTTGATGTCAGTGGGCTGGTCATTTGGGTCTGAAGTCAACTAAGCTATTGAGTCAGTGTGGTGGAAAATTTTTAAGGAACAATATCAACATTCTCGTGGAAATAGTATGAGAAACAACAGTGATAAAACAAATTTTATGAAGAAGTTCAACCGTCAGAGAACGACTTATTCTCAAGGGTAGGTATTGGGAGGTTAACTTTGAACTATGGTTTCCAAACTTTCTCTATTTGCGTACATTGCTTAAGGTCATGACCGGATCCACGTACTCTTTCCAACGTTTCGTAAAAAAATAAAATAGCTATATAAATATCTTCTTATTTATCATGTAAAATAGAATCCAGATACCAATTTTGAACAAACTCGTAGCTATTTTAAAAAAGGTCAAAATTGTTCAAAAATCAGTAAACTACTAAAAAAATATTTATTTTTAAGTAAAAAAAAATATAAATATATGGATACTGTAAATGACTTACCAGAAACTTATTTTAAGTCAAATCATAAAAAACATTTTTTTAAATATTTCAAAATATAAAAATGTCATCGGTAATCTAATCTTAAACAAAGTTTTTTCTGAAGAAAAATTGTACAGATTATTTGTCATTTTAAACAATTCCCATGTAAACATTTTAAACAAAACCATTGGCGATTTTTAAGATAGTTCAAATGTTCAAAAATTCCTCGTCAGTAAACTGCCCTTAAACAAATATTTACCCACCAACTAAATTTACGTTTTCATCTGGCAGGTGAAAACTTTTCATAGCTATCCATTTAAAAAAAATCGTTAAAGCCATGTTTGAAAAATTGTAATTTCCCAAAAAAATCATTCATCAATAACTATCCTGAATTTAAGGCCTTGAGTCAAAATTGACAAAATGTATTTAGTGTAGCCATATAATATCAAACTATTAAATTTTGAACAGAATCCATAGAAACCGTTTCAGATCTGTGACCCGGACAGACAGACAGACATGCAAACATACATACAAAAATGTAAATAAACATATAAAACGTAAAGATTCATCATATTTTCAAAGTCAAAAATGTTCACGATTACACTACTTTCTCTTTATATAAGAAAACAAAAATGTTTTGTTTGATAATTATTATAAATCTGAATGGTAAGCCACGTACTCACTCACAGGCCTTGAAACATTTTGTGTACCCTTCGGGCAGAGTCAAGATGTATACCAGACACACAGCCTTATGGGAGTTTCGCTTCTCTCCTTAAACCAGGCTGAGTCCTTGACCACTTGGGAGTGCTAGTTGCAGCTTTCATTGATAACACTTCCAAAGGAAACAATTCACTTTCACATTGTTCGTTCGTTGTAAAAAGGTGGCTGTCCAAGCCCAACAGTTTATGTACCAGCTATCACCCTAAATCATTTCCCCCCTCCCCCCTATAGTATTTAATTGAACAAACCTTTTCAGGAAAATAACTAGTCAATGGTATTTGAAGATTGTTTACAACTAGACAATTTGCTAACATTCGCTTGAAGACAAGAAGATTATAAAAAAAAAGACCCGCTTCGGTGGCCGCAACGGTCTAGAGCGATAATCTCGCAATAGACTAGACTGCCAATGATGGGTAGACCGTGGTTTGATTTTGGTTGGATGTATTGAGGGTTATTTTCCTTAAATAGCTTACCATTTTCTCTCCACGCAAATATAGGTACACTACATTCAAATTAAACCTTTCTCATTCCTATTCCATTAGCGTAATCAGTACACAAGTGCATAAAATAAGTGGGTAACAAGACGTGGTGCTATAAAAATGTACCTTTTTATTCATCTTTTTCTTAGTAATTTGCAGTCTGTGTAGGACCGTTGAGGGGTTGGTTTATGGTTGGGTGAGGCCACTAATTGAACCTAGCTTTGATAAATCCTGTTTGATTGACACTAGGAGGTAATTTTTGTCTGCTATCTGATAAAATTATCTTTAAAGTGAAATCTTAAAAAATATGACTGCTATTTATCGATGTTGTCACCTAATGAGACAATATTGAAGGACTCAAGCTCTAACAATGAGCACAGCCATTTTATCCTGTAGGCTATGGGTCTGATATATAACCTTTTTATGCCCTAGGGGTAAGCGTAGGGAGGTACTGGCTAAGAGCAATGGTTTACAACCTATTTACATTTGTGAAGCCCCCTTTGTTTGTAAAACTTACCTTAACAACCTTAAAAGTGGGTTTTAATAAATACACCTGACCCGTTCTCATTAGCAGTACTAGTTAAAGTTAATTAATTACTGAAATTAAAAAGAAAGAATTTTATTTTGATTAAAACACTTTTTAAAACATAGTTCTCTGTTTTTTAAATGTCAATAAAAAAAATTACACATACAGTATTTTATTTTAACTCGGTAAAAACATTTTCAAAGTTCACAGACACCCATACATAATTTATTTGCATCTTGGCCACGAAAAGAGAAAGAATACTAATTAAAATACAAAATTGATAATTAACTAGACCCTTTCCCCCTCCCCCCCCCC
>CABEEJ010003012.1:0-12843 GCA_901482245.1 Timema douglasi | reverse complement strand
CCCCCCCCCCCCGCATTATTATTTTCAACAAACATATTGAAGAATCATTATAGACTACCATAAAATATGAGTGACTATCGACATTTTTATGAGGCATAAATTAAATTTTCAAAATAAAATATAGCCTATGTTACTCGCTGATAATGTAGATTTATATTGTTGCAAGAATTTTTAAAATCGGTCCGGTAGTTTTTGAGTTTATCCATTACAAACAAACAAACAAACAAAAAAATCTTTCCTCTTTATAATATTAGTGTAGTTTAAAACACATAAAATATAGTGTCAACTATAACTAATTAAAACTTTGGACTTGAATCAAAAAATAACTTTTTTTAAATGTAGGTTAGTTAGGAACAAAACCCAGAGCTATTTACATTAACCCCTAATAAATATGCCGAGTATCCCAAACTAAAAACCATTGTTTTACAGAAAGTGCGCCCACATTAACTTTGAGAGAAAAGGAAAAAAAAAACTGCAGTAATAGATCATACTATGTGGTCCTTCCCTCAGTAACAATATTTCTAGTATCCTTTATTTTATCTATAAATATTTATATTATTGTGATATCATTTACTTATGTATTTTTTGGTATATCCTAATATTCTTTTATTTTTAATATTTGGTCACTTGGATTCCACCATCTTTGAAAACACGGTTAATTTTTGATTATGGTAAATAATGTTTTATTTGTAGAGTGGCAATTTTCAGAACTAGTTTAACATGATATTTTATTTATTTATAGTAAATATAGATTATTTTTTTAACCGTCTATAATATGGAGACTGATTGCTGAGCTAAGTGATTTACGTGCTGTGTTTATTAAGAAGTTTCATTAGTAGTGAATTTGAATATCAAATGTATAATTTTAGTATTATAGTTCTATAAACGTATGTTAATTTTATTATAATAGTTTGTTTAATCCAAATCTTTTAAATTTATGTTAAAATTTTTGTTAATGTTGATTATTTGAAACAATATCTTAAATAAATTTTTGTCTTATATTTTGCCTCTAAAAATTAATATGAAGGGATACAACAATGGAATTGTTAGTTAACTTTCTTTAAACATTTTAATAGAACAAAAAGTGAGGCCAAGTTTTCAAGTGACATTTATATTTATTTATTTGTGGAAAGTTGATGAAGTAAAGGTCACAATGGGTTTTTTCTTTTTTTACATGAGCATTATTTTCTCCTTGATCCTGAAGAAATAACACCTGGTGAGATCTGAACTACCTTTCAACTTACAATATTGTTATCCTCCACCAACATTTTGTCATAGTTTTATTAAAGAAGAAATATTTTAGAGCATAATAGATTATAAGTATTCTGGGTACAATAAAATATCTCTGTAATAGCTCTTATTTTTCAAGCAAATCAAACATTTAATTCAAACATATAAACAATTCTTTATAAATCTAAATTTGTGTAATTTTAACATAATTGTACCCTATAATTCATTATTTTCCTTGACTATTGTTATTTTAAATAAAATTTTAGTATAATAATTAGGAAAACATGCCATGGGTAGGGATTTTTGAGAAGCTTATAATGACTAATAAATAATAACCCTCTATGATGTTTACTTGTGTTGTATTTTAATTTACCATTGTACACCATCTTCCCCAAATTATGAGAAAATTTTGTATTTTGTGTATTTTGTTTTCCTACATGGGGATAGTAATATTTGTTCGAAACAGTTAATGAGGCGCGTTTGTTTCCTTAACATAAACACCCAGAGGTCCCAAGAAAAAGAGTTGTCAACCCATCGGAGCTAGAAACATAAAAGTAATATTATTTTATTCTCTTAAATTGAATGCTCAAGAGCGGCACCCACATTATAGGTAAGATAAAGACAATACCTAATACTATCACACCCCTTCAACCCCGTAACCACATACACTCAACTCAGATTATAACCATAATTTATTCAACAGTGCTTGGTTCCAAGTACGTAGCGTGTCTGCTTACTGAGCTAGGGATACCGGGTTCAATTCCCAGTATGGCTGAAAATGTATCATTGGTAAAATGTGGGTTTCTTTGTTCAGTGATGAATTAACAGTCGGGGGCTGGGTGTTGTGTCTGTTCTAGATTTAAGTTAGTTAATAAGTCGTGTGCTGAAGGTTTAGCACGGGCACGTTGGTTACCAGAAGAATTAATAAAAACCTATAGTCCCGTCTGAGAACTAAACCAGTGTACTCTATAATTGTGTTGGATCATCCTAAACATTTAACCACGGGTAACATCTAACAAGTTCCTGTTTAACAGGTTTTCTAAGACCACTCATAACTCTAGGTACTTTTAGTTGCCACACGCACTTTTTGGAACTATGATTCATTCTTTCCGAGTCAAAGGGTGTAGGACTCGTAACTGAAGTCTTGTTCTGTTGATGTTATTCCCGCGTCTTGTCTGTACGTGACCAGAACCACGTACCGGAGGAAACAGCCGCGTGGGAGGAGTAATGAATCTTTAGCGGACTACACTCCAATTTTAATAAAAAGAACCTTATCTGACAGCTAAAAAAAGGCTACTAGATCTGCTTTCACATATTGATACGTCAATTCATGTGATCTGCAGCTGTCACTTTTGATGGAAGATATCATTTATACCCGCTTCGTTGGCCGCATGGTCTAAGGCGCTATTCTTGCAGAAGACTAGACTGCCGATGACGGGAAGATAGAGGTTCGAACCTCTGTTGGCTGTACTGGGGGTGGTTTTTCCAAATGATTTTCCACGATTTCTCCACGAAAACGTGAGTATACTTCCTCTAAATATAGCCTTTATAATCCTTAAAACTATTAGCGTATTTAGTAGGCCTACATAACCATATAACCCGAAAGAGTAGTAAGAAGCTTTGCTAAAAATTAATATTTGGTGATTGTTATTATAGTTGACAAAATAATATATTTAGTAATTGTTAAAAGTTTCTTTTGATCAAAATCCTACTACAGAACGTTGTAGGCGTACTTGTCTGAAAATATAGCATGCTATCGTCGAAAACTGTCATTACAACCTGGAGAAGAAAATACAGTGGAATATCGTTCATCATGCCTAACTGGTACCAAATGTGATCCGGATAGATGAAAACCTGAATAGTCTGGAAACTATTTGAAGAATGCATTAAAGCAATGTATATAATATTGATACAGTTCACATTTATTTTAAAAATAACAAATTATAGAAATTTATTACTACAAAATTAATGCGAAATTTCAGTCAATATAGACCGGAAATGCGAATCAATTTGGGCCGGATAAACGAGGTTCCACTGTAATTTTGTTAGATAATATCAAAACCTATAAAATAGTACTAGTAATATAGTCGACTTAAACAAATATATATTTGTATTTTCTAAAAGGCTCTTACAAACAAAACCCCAATAAACTAGGTAAGGTAGAATACAATAATGCATTAGTAACAATATTTTTGAGAGAAGAGTGTGGAGGGGGATGTTTCTCCCTTCAGTATACCACTGAATGCATTTCAATTTATATAGGAAATTACTTGTATAAAACGCAAACCTATTTTTATAAGGCCAAATTGACAAATTTTTAAAATTATTTTACTAGTTTTATTTTATATGTATTAATAGTATATATTAATTTAGTGCTTAAGGTCTCATTACCTGAAGTATGAATACATAAAAGTAGATCTAGTAACGTTTATAAATGTCCGAGAAAAGGCCCTTACTATGAAAACTGGACTGTAGATCAAACTGAGATTGCAGCTGAGCTAACATTGGAGGTATGCAGTTCCTCTCGACTCATGCTCGTAAAACCGTTAAATTGGTAAAACAGAACGAATATATACTTTTTTGTTGCTACCCATTATAGAGGGTTGTCAATCACAAACTTAGAGAACACTGGTTCAATTCCAGAAGGTATTTACCTCAATATATATAATATTTACATTATTATAAAGTGTTCTATCTCATGACAGGTCAATTCCTTTTGTCAGTGAACTTATACCGCCAATGCACCCTGCCCCCTGTCTACTCCTTGGGCTCACAGAATTTTCTTATTTCCTTCAAGTCATCCACTGTTTAAATCCTCCTTCTTCCCAAGATCATCTTTCCCTCAACCTTTCCTTCTCTTCTTGTTGAAAGCTTCCTTGACCATGGCGATCCTCGATCTAATTTCCTTGGTGCAGTAGGCATCCTTTGTCAGCAGACTTCCCAGGCACTTGAACTGCTTTATGTTCTCCAACTCCTGGTTTACAATTTTGATATGTAAGACCACCTAAGATCCCCGGTTCAATTCCCGGTGCTTCCAGATTTTTCTGTGAAACAGTAAGTCAACCCAACCGCGTGAAGATAAATAAGGAGCTACTTGAATAAACACATCGGATGTTTCTGTTAAGTAGAAAATGCCATTAATTTAAAAACAAGTAAACTCCGGTCTTGGAAATACTGTAAAACGACGTCAGCTACCAGTCTGAAAAACACTAGTTTGAATCCGAGTGAGACCTAAATCAAATAAGTATTTTTATATTTATACTTATTATTTTGTAGTTTATTATGTAATTCGTAATTTATAACACATGGGTTTTTCTTCTGTTGAGCCTCTTAAGTGGCCGAATGATCAAAGTCTAAGAGTTCGCTCTCGCATTGGACTGCACTGCTGACGATGTGGATATCGGGGTACTTATCTCGGTGGGTGCACCAAGGGTAGTTTTTACTAAATTGTTCCACACGCTATTTTTCCACGCCAATGACAATACATTTCCTTTAAATCGTACCTTCCTCTTGCACATTATTGTCAAAAATGCAATTAGCCCTAGTGTGTATTAACAAGTGGTGCACCAAAAACAAATTAACTATTGAACTGATGGATTGAGGTTGGAGATGTTAGTTCTTATTCTTCTCAACATTCACTCAACCCTTCATCTAGTTAGTGTTTCCCACACGATCTGGTAGAAATACCATATATTCGGGGAGTTCAGAAAGTGTGATGGTTCCACGTTGCCTTCCACACTGAAATATGAATTTACCATATTGGTCGGAAAGGTATTTTCTCATACCTTCCACGGTTCTTTTACATGATACAATCGACAGAGGACCGACTGCTTTACTTCATCTCCAAATAAAGTTGTGTTACGACTTTGTATTTCTCAAATATAATCCGTTGGCCTCGGCTTGCTTTGAACCAGAAAATCTCTGAATCCTGAGGCGAGCACTTTACCCCAAGAGCACCGAGGTCTATGGATGTAAGTCAGAGAAAATATATACCTGACACTAAAAAGATAAGGCCACACCCATTGCAGCCGGTTTAAATGTTAACATTGACCTTCCAGTCACCAGTAAATTCCAAGTCTGATACCTTTGACTTAGTGACCACAGATTAGGCTTTAAGGCTCATTGAGTGTCGGACGTCAGCCAATACCCCAATAGACTTGAGCTGCTTGTTCTTTATTTATTGAGAGATTGGTTGACTTCCGACCTAGTGCAGAAAAACCCTCGTAAGGTTGAGAGTATGTTTCTTATTTGTCTAGACTTTACAGTACATGCGGTCCTAGGTCACAGACAAGTAATAAACTGTGTCAGTTTCAGTTTCTTACTTGTCTGTGACCTAGGACCGTATATACTTGTAAAGTATAGACAAGTAAGAGACAGACTTTCAACCTTACGAGGGTTTTTCCGCGCTACTTTTTCCAGCTTGAGTCCTTCAACACTGGGTTTCGCTAGTGTCACTGCTGGGTGATGATATAACTAACCGCAGCGATCCTAGTGTTGAAGGACTCAAGCCGCCAAAAGGAGCTAAACCATTTTAACCTGTAGGTTTGAGTGTCTGTGTATATTATTTGTCTGTTCCCTAAGACCGTCATAAAAGTGAACAGAATATGTTTGTTACCCCTGAAGATGTGTGCTTATATCTGCGTCTACTGTCCAAGCATACAGATAGCTAAAGGGGCTGGGGAGGGGAGGGAGGAGGGAGGCGTTGCGAATATAAATACACCACTTCGAGCTCGTGTCAAAACAATGTTATAAAGTTCGGACTTTACTGCAAGTCGTAGAAGGATGCTGTTCTGCTACAACATTGTGTAGAGGAAGGGAGAAAAGAAGGTGTGGTCCACGCAGTATTTACACAGATGGAGGTGTGGTAAGGAAACGCGTGAGAATCTCATTCAAGGAAGATAAAAAAAAATAAAAAATGAGCGGATCCAAGAATTTGTAGGACCACTTTGTAATGTCTCGATAAGGCATCCATCTACTTTGTTTTAAAATATAAGTTGCATTTATAGCTGTCTACATTATTATTTGGAGAATATATTTATAACGTTGACAAATGAACAGTGTCCGCAGTGGTGAGCAAGTGGTGTAAGTTACCCACTTTGGTGGCCACGAAGTCTAAGGCGCTACTCTCTGAGTAGACTAGACTCCCGATGCCAAGGAGATCGAGGTTCGAATCTCAGTCTGGTGTACTGAGGGTATTTATTTTACAGAGTAGGTTTCCACTCTCCCTCCACGTAAATGTGTTTACACTTCCTTTGTGTATAGATTTTCTAATCCCTAAAACTATTAACGCAATTTGTGCATAAGCGTATATCCCGAATGGGTAGTAAGACGAGGTGCTTACAAAAAGTGGTGTCAGTTAAAAGACTAGCTTTGTACTCGGCCGACCATTGACAGGAAGGATATCACGTCTTAAATGCCATCCGGAGGTCATTGGGGGTCTTACCAATCTCTCTCCCCACTTATGTGGTTGCATTTCTTTTAATATACCCTGTCGGTGACCTGGTGGTCTAGGGGTAAGGTGTCAGACTTCTATGCTAGCGGCCGGGGTTCAATCCTCGGTCTCGGCACAGATTTATCTGATTACCAAACCCTTCCTTCACCTTTGACAAGACATCTTGTTAATGTGAGGAATGCCAGGCCTCCACCGTGGTTCGGATTCCACGTTAAACTGTAGGTCCTTCATTTCATCTCACAATCACCCTACCATTACTCATTAGCGTAAGTGCGTATAACCCGAATGGGTAGTAAGACGCGGTGCTAATAATAAAATAATTAAAATAATATACCTTCATTATATACTATTTTAATCAACTCGTTTGTACAGCCCTTTAATTAGAAATACATTTTGCAACACACCCATCTTTTTTTATAACCACTATGGTTATTATAAGCTTGTTTAGTTTAATTGGTTAAGTGTAAGAAAATGCAAACTGGCCCTAACTGCACCAAAATGTTGCAAAATAAATAGATAGTAAATATATTCAAGGTTGTTCATTTAAAAAAAAAATCTGTTATCACGTCTCATTCATTACCCGCTCAGATTGCACGCTTATGTACTAATTACGCTACTGTGCTAGAGATGAGAAAAGTTGAATTTATAGGAATTATACCCGCATTTGCGTGAAGGGAAATGAACAAACATTCAGTAAAAATAGCAGCAATACATCCAACCGGGATTGAAACCCCGGGCTCCCCGTCATCTACAGTCTAGTTTATTGCGATGGCGATGACTTAAGCCACTGAAGCCGGTATCATAATAATGATGTTTGATTTACTTGTGCCCGCCTCGGTGGCGTAGCTAGCTAACGCGCTAGTTTTGTGTTGGGCTAGACTGCTGAGGACAGGGAGATTGAGGTTCGAATCTCGCTCAGGCGAACTGGGGGTGGTTTTTCCTAAATGGTTTTCCACTTTTCCTCGATACAAATGCGGGCTCACTTCCTTTATATTCCACCTTCCCAATTCCTAACCCATTAGTGTAGTTAGTATTCAAGCGTATAACCCGAATGGGTAGTAAGACGTGGTGCTAAGTATTATTATTGTTATTATTTCTTTGTATACATTTCTTATAAAAAAGTAAGACTTTAAAGTTTGTTTTTATAGTAACATTAAAATAATAATACCTATTAATTTATTAAAACAATTTTAAGCTGTGGCGAATCATGAAGAATAAGATAAAGTGAAGCATTTGCCTCCCTCCCTTCCACCTAACCCTCGATCTCAAATAATGTTAAGAAGATCATATAACACACTTCGGTGGTCAAATGTTCAAACGCGTCACTGCTTCAATAGACTATACTTATATGACGGGGGGATTGGTGGTCGAATACTGGTCGGGTGTACTGAGGGTGGCTTTTCCTATAATTGTACACCCATTTCCATGTTCCCATGTGTCCCATGTTCGATCCCCATACCCAGGTGGAATTCTTCAAATTTACGAATACTTTCCACTCTACCTCTATGCAAACGTCGGTACCTTTCCTCTCAAATTAAATTACTTTTATTCCCATTTCGGTGGCTGCGCTACTCCTTTACAGTAGACTGAGTTGCCGAAAAAGGGGAAATCAAGTTTCGAATCTCTGTCAGGTGTAATGAGGATTTTTTAACCAAAAAAATGTCCACTCACCCTCCACGCAGTTTCAGGTACACTTCCTCTAAATATAACTTTCCTAATAATTTAAACAATCAGCGTAGTTTAGTGCAAAGGAGTATAATTCGAACGGGTAATAGGACGTGGTTCTAAAACTAATATCATGTGTTGGATATTTATAAATTACGCGTTAAATGCACCTAAAAATAGTTAAACGATTATATTTTTGAGGTGTATCTGACAAGAGTTTATTAACGTCGGTTGACGAGTGTCACGCCCATGAATGACATTAACGGGAAGTCAAGCGTCCTACCTACCCCTGCCCTCCCACTTTCCACAGCCCTCCCTATCCCTCTACTCGCAACGAAGTGAGAAGTGACCTAGTTGTGTCGCTAACCTAACCTAACCTACCCTACCCTACCCTACCCCACTTAGCCCTGCACAGAACCCACCCTTTCAGCAGCACAGTAATGCAAGTCTGTTATAATCTTTCCCTTTATTTTTTAATTTCTCTCGACTACTCAGAGAAATTATTGTGATCATAAAAATATTTTTAAAAAAACTCAATATTTTGAAACCAAAGAAGTGGTTTTCACTATGTCGTCTGTCTGTACCTCGGGCTAAAGCCGAAACTATTTTACCGATTAGGTTAAAACTTGATTTATGGGGTTTTCATAAGGCCCGCCTTCTCCCCCAAGGAATTTTTGGAATTAGATTTTTAATCCTAAATTTAAGGGTAGCTAACTGAACGGCAAAAAGAGAAGAAAACAATATTTTCTTATAACTTTCTCTAACGATTTTGATTAAATTTCATATCTAGACACTGCTTATCATTATAAATAATATGGAAATTCTCAATTTATTATGATAATGAATTTGAGGGTACTTTACATTAGAGATATTTTACAATTTTCATCGTTTATCCATAACTATTTGAGATACGTAATAACTAGTCATTGTAAATTTGTAGTACTATTAAAAGTAAAAATCTTTTATATGAAATATATTTTTATAAAACCAATAATTTCTGAGCTATTAGCAAATATGTATTCTTTTTAATTATGAAAATGAATTTGATTCTAATGCTCTTTGGTAGACAAGGATGTTTCTAATTCATCAATTCTTCTGTAACAGTGTTTCTAGCTCCTAATGCCATAGAGTAAGTAATATTTAATATTATTTCATTTATGATATTTGATGTAATGTTTTTACAACCATGTATAGACCTATTATTTTGTTTCACAAATTTTACGTGTTTTTAGTGAATGCCTATTTTAAGATAAAAGCGAGAGAAAATCTGTACGATGCACTTTACAATTATTTTTTTCCCTCACCGCATCTCACTCGTGTTATACGCTAATTAACTAATCAAGCCGATATGTTGAGAATGAATAAAGCTGAATTTAATGAAAGTGTGCCCACGCCTCGGTTGGATGAGAGAGAACGAGGAATACCATTCAGGGGAGAACCTCCGTCAGCACACCAGACCGGGATTTATACCCCGAGCTCCCCACCAACGGCAGTTTGGTTTATTGCGAAAGTGACATCTTAGATCACCTCAGATATTTTTAGGCTACGATCGATTTACACATTTATCATAGGTCTCACTATCGACCATCATTCATTTGTTATTTATTTAAATACAGTTTATATTTATTACTAGAACTCAATATTTCTTCAAATCCGTATTTCTCCCTCTTACCAGAAAAAAAATGAATGAATAAAATGTATATTTTCTTATAACATTATCGAATATAACCGACAAAGGTATTTTTGATCACACTTAAATATTGTTTTGAAAGTTCTTGATTTTATTTACGAGATTAGAAGACTCAACGATCGACTTTTTTTAAAGTTAGCATATAATTTATTTACGTGATTGACTGAAAATCGCCAGGAGATCGACTACTCAATCGTAATTGGCGCATTGCCGACTCTCCCCCGCCTTAAAATCATAGGAGCTCTATAGCGGATTTCGATATTTAATAAATTGATCTAATTAAAGTGTTTTATTCCAATGTTATCTTAGATTTGTTTGTGTTTTGGTTATAGTTACTGAATTTTAAATTTCATTTTTTTTAAATATCTCAATTTTATTCGGAAACAAACTATGAACTATAAATACAACGTTTCAAATTAATTACTATTAATAAAACAAGAATAGCAAAATAATTAATACTTTTTTCTTCTATGCTGGCGACCGGGGTTCAATCTTCGGTCCCGGCAAAGATTTATCTGATTACCAAATCCTTCCTTCACCTTTGACAAGACATCTTTTGAATGTGGGGAATGCCAGGCCTCCACCGTGGTTCGGATTCTACGTTAAACTGTAGGTTCCTCCATTTCATCTCACAATCACCCTACCATTACACATTAGCGTAAGTGCGTATAACTCGAACGGGTAGTAAGACGCGGTGCTAATCATAATAATAATAATACTTTTTTGGCAAAATTTAGTCTTATTTGATCAAGTATGAGTATTGACTAGTTTAATTCAAAGACTAACCTTTTATTATATTAGCATACTTTTATATTAAAATAAAACTGTTAATAATCTACTAAACAAAATTTATGTTTAGTAAAATACTCAAAATGAAATTAAAGTCATGCTGAAATGGCATTTGACAAAAATAATTTGAAAATAATAACTCAAATTACGCCTTTAAGTACTTTTTTTTAACGAGTTCGCAAGGACCTTTAATGCAAAAGTGTTAACATTAAAAATCCAATGTGCTATTTTGCAATATTTTATTGATTTTTTATTTCTTAAGAAAAATTGAAATTGACCACGTATAAAGTATTTTAATAATTATTCCCGTAAGAAATGATTGTGAAATGTAAACAAAATGGCTCAATTCAAATGTAATATCGAGGATATAGTTTACAAAGAAAATATTTGATCTTTGTAAAATCCTCTTATACTAAAGATTGAGAAATTCTATTTAACGGTCATATTATAAACATTACTAAATTGCACTGTACTTTACATTATTAAAATCAGTTTCCAACTGATTTTTATTAAGATTAAAGCTAACTTCAGTGGCTGAATGGTCTAAGGAGCCACTATTGCAATAGACTAGACTAAAAGTGATGAGGAGATCATTGTTCGAATCTCGGTGGGGTGTACTGAGGGTGGTTTTTCTTTAATGGTTTTCCACTCTCCCCTTCCGCAAATTCGAGTATACTTCCTCTAAATTCCACTTACTTCATCCCTAGTAAATTAGCTTAGTTAGTACATAGCTATATAGCCCGAATAGATAGTAGGACGCAGTGCCAAAATATTACTAACATACATTGCATCCCCCATTATTGGTCGCATGTTCTAACGCATCATTTTCGCTATTGAATAGATTATCGGGGACGAGAAGATAGGGGTTCAAATCCCACTTGGGAGTACTGTAAAAGAATTTTACTAAATTATTTACCGCACTCCCTTCACACAAATTCGGGTACATTTCCTTTAAAGTTCTACCTTCCCCATCTTTATCCGACTAGCGTAATTAATTTATTTGTATATCCTAAACGGGTTCTAAGCAGTGGTAGAGAAGAAAAAAGTCGACTGTAATTATTTCTGAAAGTACCGGATGTATTTCTAGAACTCTTCCTGCTTCACCGTGAAAAGAGTCGGAGCCCCAAAATTGGGTCCGTTTTGACGAAAAACTTTCATCGCTAAGCTTTGACGCATGTGCTGCTATTTTCCTAAGACCGCATTATTAGGGACTAACCAGGAAATTGTCGCGCCTTTTTCAGACACATTTAAACATGATTAATTAATTTCCCGTGTGATCTACTCTCTCTTTCTATCCCGAACAACCTCTTTCCTCCCAAACACGCAAAGCTCCCTTAAGAATATTCTGCCACAATTAATAACAATAACAATATTAGTGTTCATTCTCGGGCATAACTTCCTGATTTTAATAAAGCTTTTGAGTGTTCGAAGTAGGTTGCCCAATCAATCTTCAGGCATTTTTTTTATCTTCTGGCCTTTTAAGATTTTGAGAACTAGAACACGTCTACTTCACAACCTAGTGATATTATTTGACATCTACTTCCTCTACCGTAGTTTGTTATACACTTTAAAACATAGGCAGTCAGTGAATTTGTCAGCGATCTGCTACAAGCGGATCATCAAACTTTTTTCCAAACCAACAGTATACTAAGTAGTGTTTGTATAATTTCTTTTAAAAATTAAGTGTTTGTAAAAGTTTTGTATTTTGTAAATGTATCGTATTCGAGTACATGGAAAAATTATAATAAAATAAAAATGGTAAAGGACAAAAGCTCTTAAATTTAATTAGAATGTAATGTTATAAGTAATATAAATATGATTTATATTACCAATATTATACATAAAGTATTTATAATATATATTATATATAACATATATAATAAATAGAATTTTTTAGTAAGACTATTAAATATTCATAATGTTATGTTATGTTATGTATGTATGTATGTATATATGTATGTATGTATGTATGTATGTATGTATGTATGTATGTATGTATGTATGTATGTATGTATGT
>CABEEJ010003011.1:64358-93671 GCA_901482245.1 Timema douglasi | reverse complement strand
CTGTAGGTCCTTCATTTCATCTCACAATCACCCTACCATTACACATTAGCGTAAGTGCGTATAACCCGAACGGATAGTTAGACGCGGTGCTGATGATGATAATAATAATAATAATAATAATAATAATAATAATAATTCAATAATGAATGATTTTTCATGCAAATAACTGCCGTACCAATTTACATATGAGGGAGAAAGGCCAAAATTACTAAGTTTAAAGAGAATAATACTATGCTGACACAAGAAATGCCTTACTTTGGTCAAAATAAATAGCATCAACCTGACCTTGGGCACAGATTTGAGGGGCAACATGACCAAGAATTTCTACTAAATTTGTGACAGTAGATTTATTTTTTATAAAGTCATGTTGATTATCTGAAAGTGTGTTCTTTAGGTGGTGAAAAATATGCTCATGTTTTATTTTCTCGAATACTTTCGAGAAAGTGTTTAATAGAGGAATATTGGTCTGTAATTACAAACATTTGTTCCTCCCCTCCCCTTTTTAAAATAGCTATGACACCAGATTGTTTCCATGTAAGAGGAAAAGTTTCATTTGACAGGCTAATGTTAAAGATATAGGCTAACAAAGGGTTAAAAATGCTGGCACAGCCTTTAACAAGAAAGCCTGGAATTCCATCTGTCCCAGCACATCTAGAATAACTCAATTTGTTGATATCATTAGCAACACCCAAGGGTGTAATTGGGCAAGGATACAAGGGCGCGCTGGTTTCAATAACGCGGCGGGATAAGAGAGGTAAGGTGGATTATAAACGGAATGAAAGTAGCTCCCAAACTAATTTGCAATTAATAAAGGATCTGTTATAATCTTTCCATTAATTTCTAAGTTTTACGGTGATACTTTATTCCCACGATTATTTTTAGCAAATTTCCAAAAATTCTTGGGTTTGCTTTTGATACTATTTTATATCGAGTTCATCCAAACGGCTTTATCTATCATCAAAGTTGTTTGAACTAACTTACGAAAATGTGAAAAACGTGAATAAAATTCATTATTATTTGTTTGTTAAGTCTATTTGAAACTTTTTTTCTAAAATAGTATTTAAGCGTAAAAGAAAACCAATTAGGATATTAGGATGAATTTTGAATAGTAGTTTGAAGAATAATCGTATTGATTTTCCTTTGGAAATTATCTGTGGCCATGTTGATATCAATAGTAAAATAAACACAAGACCAATCAGCAGTTGCCAGGTCATTGTAAAGATTGAAGTAATCAACACATGCATAGTCAATATATGTGGTGAGGGTAGCATTATGTTTAGTAGCAATGGCCTGGCTACATCAAGTATAATCACTAAGGGTGGATGAGCTAAGTCAATATTTGCAAGAGAATCAGAGCTAGGAGCTACCAAGCGGAGGTGAAAATTAGCAAAAACAAGATCTACGAGGTTAGAGTCATTATTATAAGTTTCGTTAAATTGTTCTAATATTATTATATTAGTCGATGCATGAAGCTGAGTGACTTTAATTTAATGAAGAAATGAGATATATTTTGGGCATGATGGTATTTCCAATCCATTTTGGGGCAGTTAAAATCACCCAAAAGGAATATACGAAAGGGGTAGTTGGCCAACTAACCTTCGAGAATAGTAAAGTAATTACTAAAAAAATTTGATTGTTGTTTGTCAAGCCAAATATTTGTTTCCATTTAACATAGTTTGGTCATCAAAAGTTGGGATTTCAATCCAGACACATTCCATGTTATTCTCTATGTCATTTCTCCTGGCCACACCAGAAATAGAATCAATGACGGAAATAAGAACGCCTCCACCCCTTGAGACAGTGGCTTCATCATATAACCTATCGCCGCTATAAACATTATAATTAGGGGAAAAGTAATTATAATTGACATACTCACTAGAGAGCCAAGTTTCAACCAAACAAATAATAGAGAATTCATTCAAATAAACATTAGTAAATAATTCCCTAGGCTTAGTTGGAAGACCACGAAGATTTTGACAATATAGTAAAATATCACTAGTATTGACTAGGAGTTGTATTGGGCGGTGTACCCCAGACCTCCATCAGCGTTCACTAGGGGGGTTACAGATGTATTCTCTTGTGAGTGATGGTCAGATGCAGCAGTGGTTCTCACAGGGGGACTCCACACTGAAATAATAACAATAATTGTTTACAGTAGCTCTTAAACCTACTATCTGTTTCATCAAAAAATAGCTCTTTAAAAGGTTTCTTTTCTAATCGAGTAGGGGCTTTTTGAATAAGGGGTTTCACTCCCCTCATCATCTTTCTACGATATTTGTAAAATCACTAAAATACATATGTGAATCTGTCACTAAAATGGTAGGGTCGTGGGCCATTTGTAAATGTAGCCTCGTTCCCTCATAGAGTATAGTAGGTATTACATGAGAGAGATTGTATTTGAACACTTGTCACCCTGGATAGTTACAGGAAAGGTTGCAAAGAGTTGTGTATTCATTAGTGCTAAGATGATGTCTGCACTAATACCATTTTTCTACACTAATACATAAAACAATCTCAATAATGGGCAATAGAGGAATCAATAACAGAACACTCCCCACGATCACAGGCTAGAACACTCCCCACGATTACCGGCTAGAACACTCCCCACGATCACCGGCTAGAACACTCACCCAACTTTCTAGACGATGATGAAAGCTATGACGTCACGTCACTATCACCTTCAAACCACAGAAAGCCAAGAGTGAAGATTGCACCCCCAAAATAACTCCTCCTGAGACCTCAAGACCTCAAGACCTCACGCAACTTCTTTCATCATCATAATGTGCTCGCTGGCTCTTATGTTATATATCCTAACCTACCAACACAGTAGTCGGCAATCATGGCTGCTATGGTATTACCAAAACTAGGAGTCATCGAGAATACTTGTGCGTAATACTGTCGGAGTTTTCAACGATGTCCACAGATAGGTACTAGTATTTTGACAATAGCAAGTTTAAAAGTGAATTTCTTATCGTTTAAATTTAAAGGACCAAATTACAAACGAGAACCCCCCCTCCTTGGAGTTGATCTGGCGGTTTGTCAAGTTGTAAATATGGAGGAGCAGTCCTCTTGTCCGTTTATCAAACAATCAATGTTATTACGTGTCAGAGTTGTAGGTGAGTCATTGTGAGTAAACCGCGTGGAAGGTGTACTGTTTGCGTCAGGTAGCCCTGAACAGACAATGTCGCACCAAACACATGTGCTACTCTCTGTGACACACTTATAGAAGGTTAATATTGACCTAGGTCATGCTTCTCTTGGTCAGATGGGAACAACCCACACTTTCGAAACCATCTACAACACAGACTGATGCTGTCATATAAATGTGGTCTCTATTGACAGTGGCAAGGTCAGGCTCATATGGTCTCTATTGACAGTAGCAAGGTCAGGCTCATGTGGTCTCTATTGACAGTAGCAAGGTCAGGCTCATGTGGTCTCTATTGACAGTAGCAAGGTCAGGCTCATGTGGTCTCTATTGACAGTAGCAAGGTCAGGCTCATATGGTCTCTATTGACAGTAGCAAGGTCAGGCTCATATGGTCTCTATTGACAGTAGCAAGGTCAGGCTCATGTGGTCTCTATTGACAGTAGCAAGGTCAGGTCTCATGTGGTCTCTATTGACAGTAGCAAGGTCAGGCTCATATGGTCTCTATTGACAGTAGCAAGGTCAGGCTCATGTGGTCTCTATGGACAGTGACGAGGAAGTCAGGTTAGAACTCCAACCAGCTCTAATGGGGTTAGAGTGATTGATAAATGATTCATCTTTCTCGCTCCACGAATATTTAGGTACCTTTTCTCCAAATTATATCTTCCTTATATAATTATGCTCCCTTGGTGTAAAATGAGAGTGAGTCCTGGTTGTGTGTTAGGACACGGATATTGGAACTGTACCGAACAAAGCTGATCAAGTATTTAAAGACCCTTGTGTTCAATAACACTTCAGAAAACTGAATAGTCCAAAACATCATTGGAATATAATAGTACGCAAGCTGCATTAAATTTGGGAGTTATTTTTAAAATGTACATCTTCAGTTTTGTCTCCGTAGAGACTGAGATGTACCAACTGTTAATTAAATGTTTTTCAATCCTCACGAATATTTGACAATTTCTGTCTGCCTTGGTACAACTCAGTCTTGATGTCATCGTATAAGCTACGTCTAACAAATTCAAATACTGTGTGTTGTTTTGATTTGATTTTAAAATGCGTTTATTCTAAAATAATTATATAAACATTTAATCCTGAGAAAATCTCACAGTGACTAGTATTTGTGGTAGTTTGAGTGGTTTTTAATGAATTGGTTATTTTATAAATAGGAAGTGAAAGCTTTTAATTCTCGGTGAACACAAATGCTACTAACACCCCTATCTAACAAAAGGGTTGGACATGTAGAGGATATATAGGCTACTACTGCAATGTGTCAAGGTGTAGTTCATCCAAGGCGAAAAAGTAGGATAAATATTTGGAAAGCCTTGTAATGAGGTATTGGAGGAGAATAGATAGATAGGATAAAGACCGATCGGGTGACTGACGATGAAGTTGTAAGAGGAGTCTTCACGACAAGAGAGTTTGGAGCTTTAGTAGTTTCTAAGTTTTATAATAATAATAATAATAACAATAAACCGGTTAAAAATAATTTGTCGTAGCAAGCAGCGACGTATTTTTGCTCAACATTTTCTTATCTGAGAGGGCTAGTTAACTGAGGTGATGGTATTCCACCCCAGACTAGCTTATTAGTTATGATATGGCCCGTTGGCCACAAATATACTAAAACGGTGTTGGCTACACAGTCACGCACTCATCCATATAAAACTACACTTTGGTGACGGTATCCTACCCCCCCTTTTCACCTCATGCACCCACCATACTGCTTAGCATTCCATGATGACTGGTTAGGAGTGTGATTACTACGGCGACTGCCAGCAGACTAGGTAGCGCGACGCACACTTCGCCATCATGACGCTCTTTTATACTCTGATTAGATGCAGCCTCTTGAGGGGTGTCAGAATGTCGACGCCTTGAAACACGCACTGTAATACTTCAAAGCTTTGACATCGTTAGTTGAATGATTGATGGTTGAGGATAGGCCAGGAAAGTTTTCATCAAAACACTTTTTACACGGTAGAGGACGTACACGAGACAATAATGGCCACAAAGGTTTGGCCAAAGGTGAGGCTATGCCTTGAATTTAGACCGTGTTGTGTGTCCACCGGGAAACATTTTTTGCGTATGGATGCCAAATGTGAATTTATGCATGGAAATAGACAATAACTGTCAAAGTTTTTCGATATAGATGGTGATCCAATGCCCCAGGCTTGTTGTGGGGGACTGTGTTGACGAGGATGGCTGCAGGGTGCGCTATTCTTGTTAGCAGTCTAACAGCAGGGAACATACCTGAGTATACAAAGCGGAAGCACGGGCTTGTTTTCAGCGCACGTCTTATGGTGTGTGTGTTCATCTTCAATCATATAGTCTCGAAGTCCCCAAACGATGGCGGCCTAGAAGAAATCCCATACAGAACTAGATGCTATGCATGCGGTGCAACCCAATTGAAGGGTTTCAAAGAAGAACATCATCTGTCATGCCGATCGATGATTAGCGTAGGTGTGTACTTGGCGAGAAACTTTTTCTTTTCTAACCCCTTGACGTAATGGTTTTTGCACGCAGTGTGGCATGTATAGTGATGGATTAAAGCAAGATGTAGTCCACATCACCATTATCTAAAGGAATTCCATGTAGTTTTCGGACGATATAGTTGGCTTGTTTATTAAACGCAGGGTTAAGTTTCTCATAGTCGTAGGGAGGTTTAACCACCCAATGATGAGGTAATGTGCAACATACCGATAAAACACTTAGCTCCTTGGCAATAGCTGTTTGCCACCGTTAATGTAGCTCTAGAAATCCACAATAACATCCATTATTTAAATGATGGAAAATTGAGTGGACGTCACTTTTATTAACTGCCGTAATTGGTCACAACTTTTCTGTTCTTGTTATTGTGATGATGTTGTCAAATCTTACATACATGATACAGTTGACTGTTTCGGTGAGTGCCCGGGTAGACACTTTGATGCTCAGAGATATATTCCGCGTCAAATTTCAATGCGATGTTATTTGGATGGAAAGATTCGGTGTAAGGTCAAAATCTTCTAATATGATGTCACTACCCTCCTTTATTAAATGGATACTCGTTCCAGTAAACAGCGTGTGGTAGGACATTACACAATTTTCGTTGGTGAAATTGGGCTGCAACGGTAACTGAGCAGCAGATCTATAAGATTACCTGTTGCTGGGTGGCGAGACGAGTTTTTGGTTTAAAAACACAGCATATGGGTAAAGAGAGAGTGCAACCAGTTGTTGACGGGGACGATTTGATTAGCCTCTGTGAACGTGCCAACACATAGTTTCATGAGTTTAACCTTGAGCTACAGCATGGTTTGTGAAAGATCGATATTGAACTCGCCTTGACAGGTAACTGTAAATTCGATAGGCGAATCATCGGTGATGGAAGAGACAGATTTGTACTGGACCATTGTCCCCTTTCAAGGCTGGTTTGCGTGGGTGGGACAGAAAAGAGTTCACTGCTGGCACACTAGCAGGACTGGGGGTGTAGAAAAGACATTTAAACTGAAAATATGTACATGGTCTTTGACAGTTTTACGTCAGGAAACGATAGAAGACAGACGTATACGCTTCTTAGAATGCTCTTTATAACCCGACCCTGTCATCAATGTGTTGATTTCTTGCTCTGAATTTCGTTTTAGGTTATGTCAGCCTCACTAACACGTTGTCGAAGGGCCTCTTTGTAAGGACGCCATTGATTGGCAACGTCAAAGAGCACAACTATGTCTGTATTAAGTGCCTGTCTTCCGATAGCTTTCACCCCACTCATCAGCAAAGATACCACGATCTTGAAGAGAGCGCTTGAGAAATTTCATATTCAATGCGTTTGTTGATAGGTAACGCCATGGCAGATAGAAGATATACCTGTTCAAGCCGGGTTGATGTGATATTTTTGGTAATGACAGTTCATTGTGAGCACGGTCAAAAATTAAGTTTTACGCTCACTTTTACAAAGACAAATGGCATAGGCATAGTAGTGTTTGTTCTCATATTGATATCCAAGCTCTCAATTTACCGTCTAAGTAAGGGCACATTGTGCAATGGAGTATAGGTAATGGTCTTGTGTGAACCTTAGATATAGTTGGAGTTGTTAATACCAACGATATGTAGAAGTGACATCTTGATGTCACCCATGGGCTGAGGATTGACAAAACCCGTGTAGCTGAACATTTTGGAGGGTAAGCCAAGTCGAATCTTGGTGTATGGTGACTTTAGGACTTTTATCAAATTAATACTAGGTTCATACCCGAGATGTAGACTTACTTGACTAGATATGGTCACTATTTGTATCTTGCAACGCATTGATGATGTCCACTTTTTTTATTGAGATTTGTGTATTTGAATGTAGCGTTGGAATAATTTTTAAACGGATCTACAACATTTAGGGCCTTGAGCAAATCATGGATAATGTTGTTGGTTTCCAGATGGGATATAATCCTTGAATGGTTGTTACACACCGTTAGCGTCCACCCAGTTGTACCATATAATGTGTTGAGCTTCAGGTGGTAAAGGAGCAAGTGTATTGGAACACAAGGAGAGCGACTTCCCACTGTCCATAAAGTGTGAGACAGTAGGGTATTTGTGTTGTGAAACTCGTCATGGTATTGTTTGGTCTACTACTTTGATTTTTGTGTTGTTTACTGTATAGGTTGTCTCTGACTTGAAGCACGTTGGTTTCTGAACGTTAGCAGGCTTCATCTTAATACTTGAATATTTTGGGTATCAATGAGGTTTGAAAGGACATCCACATAGAGATACTAGTTGCGTTTTGAATAATAGAGCAAGATGTTGCCTTTTAGAATGATATTGACTCTTCCCTTCACATCAGAATTATTGGTTATATATAAATACATGCTTTCTTTTGTTAAAAATTGTTGTTCGAGACGTGACGATAGCTCTGTCCACTTATCCGTTTGTAAGCTATGAGGTTTACGTCAATTCTGTTTGAAAATGTCCTGAAAGGCATCCCTCACGACACGTTTCGTTTTGGATGGAAGTGTCCATGCCCACACCATTTTGCTAAACACAGTGATGACTGTGAGCAAGTACATGGCACGATCGTTGTATTTTTTGAGGATATTTCTTGGACGCTTTTATTAGTGACGCCGCCCCTGAATACTCAGCCTTTACAGTCACAATCTCAACTGATAATATCCGTCCAAGACAATCTTACTCGTTAGCAAGTGATAGCCCATCATCATCATATATGATAACGGTGAATTGAATATATTTGCACAGCCTTTAACAACTAAATTGGGACTCCATCTAGACTAGCACAACTGGATGAACTTACTAAGGACTAAGGACTAGGATACAAGGATTAGTTTCGATAATACGACCTCGGTAGTCCTGGAGTAAAGTGCATGCCTCAGGACCCAATGTTAGTGAGTTCAAACCCAACCGGGGTCGACCGATTTCATTGAACGATAAAAATCCACACACAAATTCCTTTAGAGGGGAAGTAAAGCCATTGGTCCCATGTCGATTGTGGTGCGTAAAAGAACCCTAGAAGGAATGAGAAAATACCATTCCTGGCAAAATTGATAGGCCCTTTCACTCTCACTCATAGAAAATTATCTTGTGTTTATATATTCAATCAGTTCAAAAAGTGCACGTTAACTACCTTAAATAAATTAAATTAAAGATTCAATAACAAGATTAGATAAAACTGGTAACGCTGAACTAAAATAGTTTTCAAATTCACTCGATATTAAGAGCGGAGTAGTGATGAAGAATATTTCAATTTATTGTAAGGTTTGATGGGGAAACTATGTTCACACTATTATTTTTAACATATTTACAAAAATCCTTGAATTTACTATTCAGGCTGGTTTCTATGGCTATACCGATAGGTAAAGTTTCTTGAATTATTTACGAGAATGTGTAAAAGATTAATACAGTTTTCTATTATTATATTTTTATTTCTTTAAACATTGATTTTTCTTTATTATTTAATGAGTGTTGAAGAGAACCAATTTGGAAAGTCGAAATAATTTTTATAGTAATTTTAGGAACATGTGTGTTGATTGTTTTAAAGTCCGTTCAGCGTAAAAATTGTTTTCTGAAAGGTCTTTTTTCCTACCAGAAATCTATTATATAGTAGGATATTGGTAGGAAAAAAGACCTTTCAGAGGTAAACTCCTACCGTGAATGAAGTAAGGGGAATCAGCTAAATCGATATTAACTAGTGATTGTGAGCTCTTCCTTACCAATCATAACTATAATAGCAATAACAATATATTTCACATCAAACAGTAATTTTGCAATGGAATTGACCTTAAAAAGCATTTATTGGGGTCATAACTTCTATGCATTTATACATACTAGCAAAATGAATTGATTAGTTAGAATGTATATATATATATATTACATATATCCATGCCTATATATATAATATCTAAATGTTACTATGTTCATATTTATAGAACTTTTTTAAGAAAACATATTTAGTTTACATCCACATTCATTACTGTTTCCAGTGTGTCATCAGTTTTTTATTCAAGTCATATTTCCCATTACCAGCTTGCTAGGTCTATCGTAGCTTCATACGTCTTATAATCTAATTTAAGACTAGGACAGGCACAACATCCAGTCCCCAGCCATTGATTCGTCAATGTGAAAGGGTAAATCCACATTTCACCAATGATAAATCTTCGGCCATGCCGAGAATCGAACACAGGACCGTTATCTCAGTAGACAGACATCCTATCGACTGAGTTAAGATGTTGGATCTTTAAAGGGAGATATATTTATACTATATATATTTGTACTGACTTAATATGATGATCAATTCAACACGAATACCCTGGATACAGCTTTGTATCTGTTAGTATTATGAGTGCCCTTTATAAACATAGTTGGTAATATTTTTTTTTAAATAGTTCTCAAAAAATATGAAATATAGTGTTATAAATGTAATTATTTCGATTTAGTTGTAATATTTCCATCTAACATCTCAATCCCAATTTGTGTTTGTCCAATGTCCTCGTATCGTATCGTACTAACAAATGCAAAGTGCGTATTGGCCAGACAGATTACGCCTTGAATAGTAAAAGTGATTAGTATTTGATGAGCTCTGTATCACCATGATAGGTTTTCCCTCGCCCACTTTGTTCGCCCACTAGCACTCGCAGACCTAAAAGAGCCAAGGAAGGACTTCACACGCTCGATAAGTCTGGTGGTATTTTCAAATTGATACAAATAGATACATTTGTGACGCACTTGCCGCTTGAGAGTGGCCATTAGCTTCAGATGACTCTTGACTATACCCGAGACACCCTGGTTTGAATAGTGGCTAGGTCAAATATTTGTGGACACTCTCCCACTATCCCAAAATGCAACAAATCGTCCTGAATCCGCAATGACAGCTAGGCCCTAACTACCCTAATGTTCCTACTGCGTTATGAGTCAATTACCCCTTCCATAAGATAGTTGGTTAACTGGGTATAAACACTTAACCTTATTTCAATCCTATTGACATCTTCAACCAGGATTCAAACCTTCATCATTGAACATGGGATAAATCCATACCTAAGAGCTTTCGGGGCTTTTGTTACTTGCTAATTTGAATTGCGATCGACATGTTTTGACCAAATTAATTATTTCACAAAGAAGAATACAATGGATAAATTCATAGTAGTTTTTGTTTAATGTTTTTGCCTCGTACTTTCTGAACACACGCTAGATCTTCACAAGATTTACAAACTAACTGAACTTAGGACAGTCGCCCAACACAACCTACTCTGGCCTGGCGCTAAATCGATAGCAGGACGATCCCATGTACAAATAGGAAATATACTCATCTCTTCTCTGTCGGGTATCGAACTAAGGTCACCGATACATATGGTTAACCCCTCTAACACCATACCACCAAAATGACATCATTACTTTCGCTTATTAAAATTACTAGCATGAGTTGTAACTAAATGTTAAATTGTGACCTGAATGAGGACTACCAGTGATACGTTTTAACAAACAAAAACAAGACATACATTCCTTTTGTGTTTGTTTTAAAAGAAAGAGAGAGATATTAAGTGCGTTCAGCTACGGTGAATTTGTTAAGCATCGGAATAAATATCAATGCTTCAACTAGGAACTAAATTTTTGGTGTCTAAGTGACACAGATCTAGGGTTGCGGGTTCAAGCCCTGGCTGGGCTGATATTGTTTTACGATATTTAGCTAGGATGTGTTTTAAACGGGTGTGGCAGTGGTCCTATACGTCTGCTGCTATAGCATTTTGCTTAGATTGTGCATCCACTCTATTAACCGCAAACTCGTGAGCTCCACAGACAATCTATCCACCAGCTCGTGAGATCCCCAGTCAGTCTATCCACCAGCTCGTTAGATCCCCAGACAATCTATACACAAACTCGTGAGATCCCCAGTCAGTCTATCCACCAGCTCGTGAGATCCCAGCCAGTCTATCCACAAACTCGTGAGATCCCCAGTCAGTCTATCCACCAGCTCGTGAGATCCACAGACAATCTATCCACCAGCTTGTGAGATCCCCAGTCAGTCTATCCACCAGCTCGTGAGATCCCAGCCAGTCTATCCACCAGCTAGTGAGATCCCCAGACAATCTATCCACCAGCTCGTGAGATCCCCAGTCAGTCTATCCACCAGCTCGTGAGATCCCAGCCAGTCTATCCACAAGCTCGTGAGATCCCCAGACAATCTATCCACAAGCTCGTGAGATCCCCAGTCAGTCTATCCACCAGCTCGTGAGATCCCCAGTCAGTCTATCCACCAGCTCGTGAGATCCCAGCCAGTCTATCCACAAGCTCGTGAGATCCCCAGTCAGTCTATCCACAAGCTCGTGAGATCCACAGACAATCTATCCACCAGCTCGTGAGATCCCCAGTCAGTCTATCCACCAGCTCGTGAGATCCCCAGCCAGTCTATCCACCAGCTCGTGAGATCCCCAGCCAGTCTATCCACCAGCTCGTGAGATCCCCAGCCAGTCTATCCACCAGCTCGTGAGATCCCCAGCCAGTCTATCCACCAGCTCGTGAGATCCCCAGCCAGTCTATCCACCAGCTCGTGAGATCCCCAGCCAGTCTATCCACCAGCTCGTGAGATCCCCAGCCAGTCTATCCACCAGCTCGTGAGATCCCCAGCCAGTCTATCCACCAGCTCGTGAGATCCCCAGCCAGTCTATCCACCAGCTCGTGAGATCCCCAGCCAGTCTATCCACCAGCTCGTGAGATCCCCAGCCAGTCTATCCACCAGCTCGTGAGATCCCCAGCCAGTCTATCCACCAGCTCGTGAGATCCCCAGCCAGTCTATCCACCAGCTCGTGAGATCCCCAGCCAGTCTATCCACCAGCTCGTGAGATCCCCAGCCAGTCTATCCACCAGCTCGTGAGATCCCCAGCCAGTCTATCCACCAGCTCGTGAGATCCCCAGCCAGTCTATCCACCAGCTCGTGAGATCCCCAGCCAGTCTATCCACCAGCTCGTGAGATCCCCAGTCAGTCTATCCACCAGCTCGTTAGATCCCCAGCCAGTCTATCCACCAGCTCGTGAGATCCCAGCCAGTCTATCTACCAGCTAGTGAGATCCCCAGACAATATATCCACATACTCGTGAGATCCCCAGTCAGTCTATCCACCAGCTCGTTAGATCCACAGACAATCTATCCACAAGCTAGTGAGATCCCCGCCAGTCTATCCACCAGCTCGTGAGATCCCCAGCCAGTCTATCCACCAGCTAGTGAAATCCCCAGCCTGTCTATCCACCAGCTCCTGAGATTCCAGCCAGTCTATCCACCAGCTAGTGAGATCCCCAGTCAGTCTATCCACAAGCTAGTGAGATCCCAGCCAGTCTATCCACCAGCTCGTGAGATCCCCAGTCAGTCTATCCACCAGCTCGTTAGATCCCCAGCCAGTCTATCCACCAGCTCGTGAGATCCCAGCCAGTCTATCTACCAGCTAGTGAGATCCCCAGACAATATATCCACATACTCGTGAGATCCCCAGTCAGTCTATCCACCAGCTCGTTAGATCCACAGCCAGTCTATCCACAAGCTAGTGAGATCCCCGCCAGTCTATCCACCAGCTCGTGAGATCCCCAGCCAGTCTATCCACCAGCTAGTGAAATCCCCAGCCTGTCTATCCACCAGCTCCTGAGATTCCAGCCAGTCTATCCACCAGCTAGTGAGATCCCCAGTCAGTCTATCCACCAGCTAGTGAGATCCCAGCCAGTCTATCCACCAGCTAGTGAGATCCCCAGTCAGTCTATCCACCAGCTCCTGAGATCCCAGCCAGTCTATCCACCAGCTAGTGAGATCCCCAGTCAGTCTATCCACCAGCTAGTGAGATCCCAGCCAGTCTATCCACCAGCTAGTGAAATCCCCAGCCAGTCTATCCACAAGCTCGTGAGATCCTCCAGCCAGTCTATCCGCAAGCCCTCTTACCCAGTCCGGTATAACGGATAGTTCTACGTCCAGACTTGTTCTTTGTTTAAAATATGAGACAAATATCAGGAATAACTTACCAGTTTTTATCATTTATTTTTTCCGTCGTAGCTACCACCATTAAGAAAGAAGGATCAAAGTTTGATATGATGTTAAAGGCTATCATCGGGAAGAAACAAACAACCATTTGTGATAGGAACAATGTCTTCAAGGGCTTCAAACATTTCAACGACATGGATTCTTTGTCTCAGCAATGATCCAAGTCATTTTAACTTGGAGTGTGCGAGCCTGCAATGAATACATTTACCCGTGTCGCAAATATTACTTTCTCTTTTCAATGCTAACGCTTTAATTTGCACACTATAGAACTAATATTGAATAGCGATAATATCTCTTCAAGGTCATTTTCTGGTTCGACATTCAAACAAACAAACTGTTTTTGGGGACCTTGCGAAACGTTCTTTGTAAAAAAAAAAAAAAAACTGTGCAAATTTGAACAAAAATAAAAATGTATTGTTACGTGGTAAACCTTTCGATAGCAACATTACACTTATATTCTGTATATTACAATTCTATTTTACAAGTTATTTGTAAGTATTACAGTTTCTATGCCTTTCAGTACATACGTTTAGCTGCTCCAAGGTCTACTCTGTCAGGAACCATCCTATAAACTAACGATAAGATGATAGCTTTGCTATAAATTAATGCAACAATATGCACAAAACAATCATGCACAAATTTTGAATAAGCATCTCTTACTGAAGGTTCCATAACCTTGAAGTTAGATTTCGCAAGATTTGTCATTACAACTTTTCTGATCAATTGTGTTTCAGTTCCTGAAACATCGTTACGAACTGAAATACACCACATCGGACAAAGACAGGCAAAGCATGTTGTTTAAATGTTGAGAATGATATGAATCGGTAAAATGAGCAAAACCACATTATTTCTAATTAAAGCGACATTTGAAAACGCTCACAGTTTCCAGTAACATATAAAGCAGACAAATCTTAAGTTGATTTTTGAACGTGGGGGTCAAAGTTCTAACGTGTTTAGTAAAAAAATGTGCACGTGGACAGTGTTTCCAAGTGGTTCTTGGACTCTTTTTACAATTACACGTTTAATTATATATGAATGAGTATAAAATATCCAACAACTAGTAGGAACGTGATCGATATGTTGTATAAAATGGAGATGTAAACTATTTTTTTATGTCACATGGTGGATTTGTTTGCGAAACGAAGTTGAGAGGGAGGAAGGGGTCAGTTGTGTGTTGACTGGCTTGGTGCGTGCTTGCGTGGCGGGATCTTTCACATGAGGGAAGGTGGACAATTAGTTGATCCACGGCTCTCCGATAATTATTAATACGTTTCAAGGTTTGTACTCTTGAGAGGTCCATCATTTCACCAGATAAGGTCATGCTAGCCACTTACAAAAACTCGTTATTCACTTTATATAATTGACAAAATCATTAATTCATGTGTAAACTAAAGTGAAGACTTACGATGAACCCCTATTACTTCACAAACATTTCCACACAGAAAAAACATCACAATATATTATGGATTTGTTGGAACGTTAGATATTTCAAAACAATCGGTATCAATTTTTAATGAAACTAAAGCTATATTACCTAAATGTAATATTCAATAATAACTATTTCAAATATTATGACTTTTTTAAACTGAAAGAAAAACTTTAGGAGATGAAGCAAATAGTTATGTTGAATACATAATTAATACATATATAATGTTATTTATAAAAAGTTATTATTATTTATGTGATTTATTAAAATAATACATAGTTATTGTATTTCTAAGAGTACTATAGTACTATATTAATGTGTTTTTATTTTGATAGGTTATTAATTTTTGACCTACATAGAGCAAACTAAATATATTAAATTAACAAATTTTTGTAGAACTATAAGCCATATTTATCCCTTTCAATGTAATATATATTTATAACTATCTTATGATAATATATATTTATATAATTTATATCATATAGGCCTATTTATATTATTCCTTAATGTTTGATGTCTCTTATTGAATCGTGAGATAATCCATTAAGCTCAACTAAACTGACAAAAAAGCCCAACTCCTCCTGGTACAACTCCTGGTACATATAAATTTCACCCGGTTTTAACATAAGTGACTAGTTTTAAAAAATAATACATTTTCAAATGAAAACATTAATAAAATATTAAAATGAGCTAGATTCATATTTAAACAATGCTCTTAAGTAGAGAAAAGCCTTCATAACTGTCAATTTCCAAAACACATGTTATTACATAATATCTAAGCAGTAAAACGCTTAATCAACGACACTAAGAAATTAATCTTTTATGTGCCATATACAAAATGTTTGTTTTTATATAAAGTAACATTTTGAAAATATCTTATATATTTTAGTTGTGGTTTATCAATCTGATCTATTTAATTATTTGCAAAATCTAAATGTTTCTGGCATGGCAGGTACAGCACCCTATCAATGTGGATGCATCAATATATTAGAAAATTGAACCATAACATTTTAACATAGTTTTAAAATCTTAATAAAAAACGTATTTAAAGTATCAATCCAAGTAAACAGACTTGAGCTATCCCAATGTCCCTAAACCTACGGGTTTGAACACAAACAATTCTAAGTAGGTTTTCATATAATTTAAGATTTATATATGTTTGGATATTACAAAAGTGCCTTATAGATGTATACATATTAATGTGTGCTATGGAGATTTGATATCGTACATTTCTAGATATGAAAAAGCGTTCTTCTCCAAAATCTCATACATTATTTCAGTTAAATTCAAAGCAATTGCATAGTATTATGAAATAATTCCACCCCCTCCCCATACCACTCCAAAAGATCCAAAATTAGGTAAACGGTGTTTATATTATTTCCATTTGCAGATATGTAAAACAATTTTTATATTAACGAGGGAGATTATTTGGAAACAATATATTAAATATTTGGATTTTTGCTTAGATAAATAAGATACTGGTCTATAAAAATGTATTGATGCTATAAATTAAATTATTGTTGGAAATATAGAGCATATTTTAATAATGATTATTGGCTGTCTAATACGTATTTCCATTGGCAGATAAAGGTTTAAATTGTTCTGTTTAGCAAATAAAGCACGTGGTAATGTTGGTGGGATGTAGCTTTCACACATGACATATTTTAACATTTAAACTACATTTGGGATGTTTTACTTGCTTTGTGGCAATTATCTTTGACAAGAACATCAATACTCCTCATGAGGAGAGTTTGTGTTGAGCTCTCACAGTCTTCATGAGGTGAGTTTGTGTTGATCTCTCACATCCCTTATGAGAAGAGTTTGTGTTGAGCTCTCACAGCCCTCATGAGGAGAGTTTGTGTTGAGCTCTCACATCCCTTATGAGAAGAGTTTGTGTTGAGCTCTCACAGCCCTCATGAGGAGAGTTTGTGTTGAGCTCTCACAGTCTTCATGAGGTGAGTTTGTGTTGAGCTCTCACAGTCTTCATGAGGTGAGTTTGTGTTGAGCTCTCACAGCCCTCATGAGAAGAGTTTGTGTTGAGCTCTCACAGTCTTCATGAGGTGAGTTTGTGTTGAGCTCTCACAGTCCACTTGGTCACGTGAAATAGCAGGCTCTTACAACCACCGCATAGTGTATAATATAATATATTTGTTCTCTTAGTTCCGGTAAATATGTCTTAGTTCCGCAGTCTGGCTCAAGTGCAGGCAGACAAGGTATTTTGCTGGTGTATTGTAAGACACTTGTTCTCATAAAGTGCCAAGTAGGAGCACTTTGTCTCCAGTCAATGTCAACTGTATCACCATACTCGATTCTCCTAGCCTCGACCTTGTTCAAGATAGTGGTTTACTCTAATAGTGCTGGGGTTCAAGAGCCATTCAAACCCCCATGGCTAGGTGAGAGGTTAGCATTCCTGTCTGTTCGATCTGAATGATCTCCCCACTCGTTTGCTGGTCAATATTATCATATTTTTAATTAGGCTAGTTTGCGTGATGATACAAATATAACCTAAAATGGATATATAGCCGTGCTAAATATATACTTACTTTACAACAAATACAATTGATGTACAGTTTTGTGTGCTTTTTGTGCCTATTGTTCCAAAAACATTTCATGTCTCATTTATTTCGTTGCCTGTGATTGCTTGCTCCAATGGCTGATTTTCTTCTAAATGTTTATTTCTTAAACAAGTTCTATATGAATAAAGCACACAAATAAACAAATGATGGGAACACCATCTTTCGAACACACGCTTTTTGTCTTTAAAAGTGTTGTGATGGTTTGTATTACATTTAAATATGTCCAAGCGATGCGTGACACGTTGCGAGCCTCATAGTGCCTGAATATCTGGCCTAACTTTGTTTTGTTTATTTGTGTCAAAGGCGTCAAAAACAAGACCTTTGCGCTTGGCTTGGTTTCCAATTCGATTCCCATAACCAGGTTTTCATTTTTCATTTAATTATACATTATCCTAGTATTGAGATTGTTTCTCGTTGCAACATATTTATATCAATTAATGATACACTTTATTTATATTGTATATTTATTCTAAAATAAGTATTAACTATCAAAATTCTTCAATTTGAATTTATGATTTACGCAAAATGTTCAAATTTTAAAATATGATTTTATAATATATTACTTATTCGGAGAGATAAACTGTCACACCTAGAAACTTTGCGTGAAAATATCTGCCGCAACGCTCCAAAATCATTAAATTAATATTAAAATCTTAGGATTGGATGATGATAACATGTCAGAAAACTACAACATAAGTTCGACCAACTATAGTATAGTAACTGTGGGAGTTTATGTAAACCATAGGTGATGATAAGCTAAGTTTACAATTTCATACTCTATATACTTTACATTTATATACTTAAAATGGTCGTTGGAATAGAGCCTTCCTTATGTTACCTTTTGCCTCAATTTAGAAGTAAATCATAATTTTAATATGTCACCACTTAAGTAGTGCCTATCAATAGGCTAGGTATTAGGTAGTCCCCTTAAAACATTTTTAGACCTCGCTTATTTTTACGGCTCTAGTATTGTTAAACACCGGCCTTGTTTCAAGCTAGGTATTTTCATTTGTATTGCGGCTTTTCTTGATATAAACCAACGGGAATAGTTTAATATTAATTGAGAACATCCCGTGATATTGGCCGGGTGAACAACATGTTGGACATCATTACAAGTCTACTAGGTCTTGGCCAGGTTCTTACTATTGATGTAATGCTCCATCTACCAGTGTGAGTCATGTAATATTGCGTTGTGGCTGTGTGATGATTACGTAAGTCACTTGTTCTAAGGATTATCCTATACAGACTAACACAAAGTGTTTCAATGGTCCTAAAAGAATCTCTCCCCCGTTGCCTACTGTTATTCCAACAAACACTTAGTCACACTAGTTCTGTTCAGATGTTGGGGCTCATCTTACGATCCATAGCATCCCCCCTGTCATCTCAGCGCCTGCAATCTTGTGAACGCAACTCTTCTGACAGTAACGTATAGCTGGTTGTGAACCTTTACCGCTCATCGTATCGGGGTATACCAACAGAATGATGTAATACTGCATATTTGGCACATATATTACATCCTAACCCACATCTGTGGACACGCAGATTAATGTCAGGAGCATCTAGGAGTATGGAGATCAAGGTTCATATCCTGATTGGGTATATCGAGAGGGTTTATTCCTAATTATTATTATTATTATTATTATTATTATTATTAGCACCGTTCGGGTTATACGCACTTACGCTAATGTGTAATGGTAGGGTGATTGTGAGATGAAATGGAGGACCTACAGTTTAACGTGGAATCCGAACCACGGTGGAGGCCTGGCATTCCCCACATTCACAAGATGTCTTGTCAGAGGTGAAGGAAGGGTTTGGTAATCAGATAAATCTGTGCCGGGACCGAGGATTGAACCCCGGCCGCGAGCACAGAAGTCTGACACCTTATTCCTAATTGATTTAACACTCTCACTCTCCCTAATAGAAAATGTGGGTACACTTCCTCTAACTACTACCTTCCTCATTCATATTCCATCAGCGGAATTAAATGATAAGGGGAATTATGACGTCATAGAATAAAATAATCATATAATATAAAGTCTAAAGCTGAGACTTGGTAAGATATCTAGGTATATTTTTTGATGTAGGGAGTAGTTATTTTAAAATAGCCGATTTACAAGCGGAAAATCAAATCTTAATTTCAGATACTCATGAAAAAAAAAGTCATTATGAAGGTTTGACGACTCAAAAATAAATTAAAATAATTAATTTCAATTTTTGAGATGTTTAGAAATATTTCTCTACATTCGCTGTATTAATATTTAGACGTGTTTTCTCCATTTGGTTTATTTGTGGGAATAAATGTTACATTCTCTCTCACAGCTATTGTCTATTAGAGTTTGTAGACAAACTTTGGACACTCAATTACCACGGTCGGTTCCAAACATATTCCTCATAATAATACAAACCAAAGGTTGTCCAACAGCGATTAAAGGTGCAGGAGACCTAGCCATCTAACGACTGGGGTTACTCCCTCACCACCAACAGTCTCACATTTTTCCGAAAACGTCACCAAAACCCCTAAAACCATATTTATCAACACACAAACTGGAGCTAAGTGGTTTTTGGGGTCGCTCATTACGAATACAATATCAAAATTACGAATTTAGAGTTGTCCGATCCAATTGGTGGCTCAAAACTCCAAAACATACTTCATAAGTTTAAAAATTGGTGGTCTGGGGTTTTTGGGATTTCTAGTACAGAATACAAATAATTTATCAAATAAACATAATCTTTAATAACAGTTGCATACCCTACATTATTTTTTTATGCATTTAATTGATTTATGTGCTTGTGCCCAACAGGAAAACCCATACCAGGGTATACAAAAATAAATAAGTACAGATAATTTGAAAAAATATATATACAATACCGGGTGTTCATTTGAAAACTTTCCACCTAAATATCTCGAAAACAACGCTTTGTGGAAAAAAGTGTTTGAATCAAAAGTTGTTTGATTTTGAGAGGGAAGTAAGTTGGTGATGTTAGTATGACCTTGTATGTATGTATGTGTGTGTGTGTGTGTGTGTATGTATGTATGTATGTATGTATGTATGTATGTTTTTTAGAGTTAGGCCTTTGTGGTTTGGTCTAGAATATTTTTCATAGGTAAAAATCTATCGGATTTTGTCTTATATTATTATTTATAATTTGTTCAATGGAGCAGTGGTAAATATGAGTCAGGGTTTGAAGTTTATTTTTAAATTTAATTTTATTTAATGAGCTCTTTGAAAAGAAAAGATGAATATCAAGTTGAATATTAAATTATAGTTATGAATACACAATTATTGTTTGGTTAAAGTATAATGTTCGAAATGTGGACCTTAGAATGTTATTTTATTAATCGAAAGTATTTTTATGGGAATACGACTACGTGGCTCCATTATTTCTTAGAAAATTCTAAAATTATAATATTTGGAAAACATTATTTTGTAAATATGCAATAACATATGAAGTAAAGCATGAAAAGGAGAACATTTTGAAAACCCTTGAGGTGGGGTGTAGGGAACGCGAGAAAAGTTTAATATTTCTCCAGTTTTTTTTAGAAAAGCTAGTTTTTAAAAATACATTACTATTTACTGGAACTAACATCTTGGCGGGTCAACTTCATTCTCTTGGGCAAACACATTTGAACAAGAGGGAATTGCTACCAATAAGTTCTCGGCATTATCATTTTGCACCGATTGTTTAACATTATGTTATCACTTTTCAACACATTTACACTCTATATTAACTGATCATATTTTTCTACTTTTAAACTTGAAGTATTTTCAGTGCCTCTAGATTTTTCTAAAGTAGATGCTTTACATATTTTAAAAATATTTTCATTCTTCTGCTGTTTTAAGTTTTCTTTTCGTTGAAACTCGAGACATTTGGTTTAATGTAGTTTGTTTGACGTAGTGATGTAGGGGATCAATGAAAATCATTTAAATATTATTTTTATTATTATTATTATTAGCACCGCGTCTTACTACCCGTTCGGGCTATACGCACTTACGCTAACGTGTAATGGTAGGGTGATTGTGAGATGAAATGAAGGACCTACAGTTTAACGTGGAATCCGAACCACGGTGGAGGCCTGGCATTCCTCTTATTCACAAGATGTCTTGTCAGAGGTGAAGGAAGGTTTTGGTAATCAGATAAATCTGTGACGGAACCGAGGATTGAACCCCGGCCACCAACATAGAAGTCTGACACCTTACCTCTAGACCGCCAGGTCACCCATCATTTAAATAGCACATTCAATTTTTTGTTACACATCACTAATAACAATAAAGTAAATAGATGGCACCACTGTCCGACTGTCAAGCACCAAACACATATTACTGTAATCAGGGCCAACCTACAGACATTGCACAACATTTTGTTTATAAAAATTTGTTCTACTTGGTGATAAAACTACTTATGTACATGTTTTTATTGAAACATATGAATTTTAAAATATTAACGAGTTACAAATACATATATTAAAGGAAGAAAAAAATAAAATTACTATTTTACTCTCCTTTAAGGGCCCCCATAGCTGTGGGCTGCACCCCTGCACCATAGGATGGCGCACCAGTGGCTACATCCCTAGTGTTCATATTAACTGTCATGTTAGGGGGTAGTGGGTAGTGGGTTCGTGAAATGAAGAAAATCTTGAGTTAAGGGCTCCGTCCGCCACACTAATTACCTGTGTTCATACTAGCCGGTGCTAGCTCACTAGGTCTTGCTGTCCACTATTTCAAACTCTGATTTACGAATCTGAGCTTAGAATCCTCAAAGGGTAGGCTTACATTTGGGGAGTGTATCTTCATTAGATTGTAGAATAGTTATTACTAAGGTTTAATTAATCAAGAATTGACAAATTAGGACACCAGTAATATCAAATGTGTTTATAATAAGACGGTGACCTGGCGGTCTAGGGGTAAGGTGTCAGACTTCTGTGCTGGCGGCCGGGGTTCAATCCTCGGTCGCGGCAAAGATTTATNGGGGTTCAATCCTCGGTCCCGGCACAGATTTATCTGATTACCAAACCCTTCCTTCACCTCTGACAAGACATCTTGTGAATGTGGGGAATGCCAGGCCTCCACCGTGGTTCGGATTCCACGTTAAACTGTAGGTCCTTCATTTCATCTCACAATCACCCTACCATTACACATTAGCTTAAGTGCGTATAGCCCGAACGGGTAGTAAGACTCGGTGCTAATAATAATAATAATAATAATAATAATAATAATAATATAATAAGACATAGATGATGTGCAAATTTTAAACTAAAGTTACATATAATAGTATGTGTTCAATGTCCCGTCAGCAGATGCAGTTCTCAATCCTAACTGTTTTGTTGCAGACCCCCAGTGGCGAGGAAAACGGGCGGGGCCACCCACGGTACCATCCGTTCATCCCCTCACCATCAGCTTCTGCAGCGTCCTCCACGGTGACCGTCCTCACCAGCTCCAACGACAGTACAGGGCTGATACCTCTGTTATCCGCCAGAACAGCACACAGAGGCCGTCCTCGCATTCAGAGCCACATCCCCAAGGCTTACCCTCACACCAGCATCCAGGGTGCTCCCAACACCAACACCAGCAAACACCGTCTGTACAACAAGACGCTCAAGATGACCGCCAGCAGGCAGAAGGAGTTGAATATGCTGGTGGCGACACCCCAGGGGCCCGAATTCAAACAAGTCAAGACACCAGAGTTTGACCTTGACGTACGGACCAATGAAACCATCCAAGACGAGAAGGTCAATGACAATGACAGGGAAGAGGATAGCCCTGCTAACAAAGTCACGTTCGTTGGGATTCTACCGCAGGTAAGTGCGTGCATGCGTCACAAGATGGCCTTGATTCACGTCTATAGAATACACAGGAAATATAATTAATTCGCGTGGAGGGAGACTGGGAAAAGGTTTAGGGAAAGCCACCATAATACCGTCACCGGTAATCAAGTCTGACATGAAGGTGACGCATTAAACCATGCGACCATCCATTTGGTAGTCCACCAGCTCAACCTATCAAAATTGTATGTCCATATTAGGAACACACTCCCTTTAACACCAGCTAGTATAAATAATTAAAATTTTACTATAATGTGATCAACGCTAGCCTAACAATGTTCCAATAGTGACCCATTCAATTTCACTTCCATATAAAACAATTGGATGCATTTCAAGCTAATGTTTTTCTAACGAAGTATCATTACTACTTGCATGTACCGTACTTCAGTTAAAGATAGCTTAGGCTAAAATATGTTAGATGAACAGAAAGAATACGTATTTATATACTAGTGATTTAGGTGAATGGCAAATTGTATTTTACAAAACATCGGCCTACTTTGTAAACATTTTTCACATAGTCTACCTCGATTACAATATTTGGTTCTATGGTAGGTCACATTTACCATTAGCAACCAAACTTTGATAAGCGTGGACCAATTTAAACAGAGAGAATAGTGTTTAGTGTTTGGTCCTAATTCAGGTGGACGCGAACAAGCTCATTTAAATCGCGCTAATTAAATATGTATTGTTATTTGAGTCGAAATACGTAGACATTTATTACGTTCAAAAAAAAAAAGTTCTTCCCTGTTGAATTTGTGATAAATGTGAGAGTGATCCAGTCTAGCATGATACTTCTAGTGGTGCTGATAAGTGCAGGCTGGTATGTTGCGCCATGAAGACTTCCTCAGAATGTAACACTTTCTAAAAAGATGTTATAAAGGACTAATCTTGTGTATATTTAGCTTGAACGAGGTAGATCTTTTTGAAAATTTTACATTATTAATTCAGTAATAGGCCTTTAGAAAATAGTAAAAATAGGTCTTATGTATTATCCCTGCTTGAAGTCTTACTACCCGTCCAAGCTATCCACATGTTTACACTAATGGAGCAATATAATTTATGATAAGTGTAGCCACATCTGTTTGTAGTGTAAAGCTATGAAAACAATTCAACCTAAAACAACCCCTCAAGGTTCCTGCTACCAGCAAACCCAGACTAATGGGACACCATAGACTGCGTACATATGCTGTTCCTCTTTGATGAACATGTTGATGTTGAGCAACACCTACCACGGCTGGTTTCTGACGTCCTCCCAGTCTGTCAGTATATTAACGCCGTAAACCGCGTGAACACTGTATATCGACGGCCTATTTCTAATACCACGCATCTCCAAACAGGCAATTTTTCAGGAGAGACAAAAAAAGTGATTATAAAATCACTGTCGTCTCTAAATTAGGACCACTATTTTTTTTATATATATAGGAAAATTGTTTGAATTCATTTCTAAGAAGCCCTTATCAATTTTGTGTGTTTGACATGCTAAACAATTAGATTTAGTAGCTACGTGGTATTAGACCAATTTTATTTGGAGATACAAGGTATTGAACAATACAAATCATGAGATACATTTGATAGTAATAATACCTTTTACGAGATGCGTTGTATTATTCAACCACTTGCTTAGTAATAGTAATAGATTATTGTATCGGACATTAAAATTTTTATTACTGAAGAAAAATAGTAGATACAATATAAAAATATGTATTTATGAATTACAGAATCTTTTCCTTCAGTTTCTTTTATTCATTTTTGTGTTCTTCAATGTTTTATTTCTTCATTTTCTTCAATGTTTGGCCTTGTTGGCTTATAGAATCCTGTTGAGTCTTTTGGTGAGGTTTTTATTTAGGCCTTGGCATATTGTCATAAAAAGAATGAAAATCAACTGGTATTACTGTACTCAGTTCCTGTAAATGTGTCCACTTTTTTTCCGGGATTGCCAGGTGTTGCTTGAAGAGTTTTGGTATTATTCCATTAAAAGGTTTCCTTTCTTCAACTACTGTGGTTCTTCGCGGACGTACTGGAAAATCTTCAAATTCTGTATCAAAATCTAGTTGGAACTTAATTTGTCCGTTAGGTTTGTACAACAAACCCTTAAGATTTGCCATACTTTGATCAGATTTTTTTCACAAAAGGTGCACATTTTACTGCCTGGAGATCCATTGTTAGGCAATAGATTTTCTTCTCTTCAGCTTGCATTTTATCGCTCTCTTTTTCTGCTTTGATTCGATCCTTAATCAAAACATGATTTTTCCAAGTCTCTTCATCCAAGTTTTTGACCTCATATTGAAAGCATACATCACATATATCTTTCCTGGGGGCGAAAATAGCCAAATTCTTTTCACCAAACACAGAATCAAAAACAAAGGAAGAGTATGTTGGTTTCCCTTCCTCCTTCATTTTTTTAATGTATTCTCTGTACAAGTTAGCTTTTGATTAAAAATGAGCTTCAAGGTACAACTTATTGGATTCTCTTCGGCAGTAATTAGAAGGCATTTTAGGAAGTTTTTCAAGGTAATCCTTAAGATTAATCATTCTTTCGTCCATCTCTCTGGGTGTGTTTCTTAAGAACCTCCCTCTTTTGTTTCCGTTATTTGACAGACTACCAGGATCATCCTGTGTTTTTTCTTCAGCTGCAGCTACCCTTTCAGAGGGAAGCTCATCCGCAATTTTCTTAACCCAATTGTTTACCATACATTCGTTAACACCTAAAGTACTCAGGAAAAATCTTTTACAGACATTGAGGCGTTCATTGTTTTGCGTTAGATGGTAGGTCAGTGTAGAACTTCGCCGGGATTTCTTGTTTGGGCGTTTCTTATTGACAGTCTTGTTTTGCACAGCTGAATTGTACGAGACCATTATTTGTTTCTCCCCCCAAGACAAGTTCCAGAATTTTTGAAACATATCTTCTCTGTTTCTTTGTGTGAAAACCTTGCATTTTCTTAATTTACTTGCATTGCATACTTTTGAATTAAACATAGGTCCAATCTTTATTTCTTCCTTTTCATTTGAACTTCCTTTCACCAGGAATTTACCATTCTCTTTTTTCCTATTATATCCTACGTACCTCTTCCCTTTCATCCTTGCGAGTTTTATTTTATTTTTCTCCCATAACCCAGGTGAAAATTTTTTATTCTTTTTTTTTGTCCTCTTTCTGATGGTGCTTCTGAAAAAAGGTCTCTCATGGTTGCAGCTTGTCTAATCCAAGTAAATTGTCATCTATTACTTTAGGAATAACATCGGAGCTGTCTGTTGGTCCCTTACTAGAAACACACTAGAAACGGAAAATTTGCTTACCTGAAGTCAAGTAATTTCCCTGTAAAGTATAGCTACGTTTAACATTCTTTATAATCATTATTTTCTTAACATGTGGTGAAATATGATAATATAATTTTTCCTCGTCATCCATGATGGCTCTATGTGGGAGGAAAGTAAAACCATAGCTTTATTGATAGCTCATTTTTCATTACATTTTCCTTTTAAAAAATAAACGTGGGGAATAGTAATATACTACAAAAATCTTACTTCATACCTTGGGAAAGAGATAATTTTTAATATTGTTTATTTTTACAAATCACAAGACCTATTGATTATTATTATATCGTTAACTGTTGCTGTAAGATTTTAATTTTAAATTATTTTAATTTAATTTACTTGTAAAATGATCCATCTTCTTTAAATCTAATTTGATAATATCTAAATATGTGAAAAGGTAGTGATAAATTCTAATAGCATGTATCTGGATAGCTTGTTACTTGCACAACATTTTTATATAGCTACAAATAAAAACTGAAAACATGATACATGGCGATAAAAGGGTTCTAATCACTTAAATTAAATTATAATAAAAATGTTAGCCAATTTTAGCGATAAAAATGAAAACTAAGGAAATAAGTCCTCGGTTTGCCTTCCATTGTTACACAAATAGAACAAAATGAAACAATAACACGTATCTGAATAGCTTGTTGTTTGCATCAATTTTTTACATACAAATAAAAAATTTCTGTAAATATTGGTCTAAGTAATAGGTAGAGGACAATTTTTTTATTACATTAAATAAATTTGAGCTATGCGAGATACAAACGTAATTAAATTTTTCCTGTGTTTCTTTTGTCTAAGTTCTACAAAGATTAAAATGAAGCAATGACACGTATCTTATTTAAGAAGCAGAAGAAACCATTTCCAATTACACTTATCTGGTGTGCTGAATGTAATGGGTTTAGAAAAGATTAAACATTATAAAAAATAACATTCTCCTATGAAATAGCAAAAGGAAAGTTTTATTATGTAGATTTTGCACCATTAGTGATAAGACATTGTAAACACATTTGCGTTTTCTTACCTTTCAGTAGTACTTGACACTGGTACACAGTAGCCATGAGTCAACCAGATACAATCTGTTGAGATAAGAGGTATCGGAAGGGCCAGTGGAGCCACAACAAGATACGAGGGTTTAAATTTCTCTTTTCCCCCCTTGTTTTGGACATTATGAGATAAGAGGTATTATAAATAGACGCAGAACAGCATATAGAATGTCCCTATAGTCAAACCTCATTTTCAATAATTTTTGAGATAAGTGGTATTAGAAATAGACCGTCGATATATTGACGCTCCAGCGTATGTACATAACCTAAACGGACAAAGTGGTAAAGGGAGTTGTGTGAGGTCAGGTTAAGAACCTTGACCTGAAAGACGGTAAGCAGTACTCAATATTGACCAAATCATTGATCAAATTGTTTCATAGAACGTCGGTGACGTAGCGATAAAAGTCCGTGGATATTCTCAAATGACTCAGTTGTTTGACGAGTTATTCAAGATACGTATGGATGGTGTTGAAATTTTCAACAGTCTGCACCAAGAAAACGTTTGAAGAGAGAGTATTGTAATAATGATCAATGTCCACCCCAAACCTGATATTTAGATGTTATGTTCACGGCAAATACCGAGTTTATTTATAAATATAATATTTGGGGCAGTTAACTGATACATGTCTTTAAAATTTTTTATTTTTTAAAAATGAATATAACGATTTAGTTATAAATGAATAACTGGATAGTGTTTTTCCACATAATAAATAAGAATGTAGGCTAAAGTCCAATTTTTCTTAAAAAAATTGTGGATGTTTACTTATCAATAATTTTTTAAATTACTTAAGAATGTCTGTAGTAACCATATTGTTCAAAATCTATATCTTAAGAGTTTATAATGATGATTTTTAAAATTATATGATTATTTTTCTAGGGAAATATTTTTAATAGTAATTTACTGATAACTTTTTAAAATTTAGTTCTTATTCTTATATTATCTAACATATATAATATATAGGCCTATTAATAAAATGAAGGGATTGTTTCTGTCTGTATGGTCTAAGGCGTCATTCTTGCAGTATACTAGACTGCTGATGACAGGGAGATTGAGGTTCGTATCTCAGTCAAGTGTACCGAGGATGGTTTTTCCGATATGGTTTAACACTCTCCCTCCATGCAAACGTGGGTACACTCTCTTCAAATACGAATACAGCCTAAGTGTGTGTCTGTATAAGGGTAAGGCACGCTTAGAGCAGGATGGTGGAGGGATCGCCCTATCCAAAATATAAATATGGAGCTCTAGGAAATGGGTGACCTGGCGGTCTAGGGGTAAGGTGTCAGACTTCTGTGCTGGCGGCCAGGGTTCAATCCTCGGTCCCGGCACAGATTTATCTGATTACCAAACCCTTCCTTCACCTCTGACAAGACATCTTGTGAGTGTGGGGAATGCCAGGCCTCCACCGTGGTTCGGATTCCACGTTAAACTGTAGGTCCTCCATTTCATCTCACAATCACCCTACCATTACACATTAGCGTAAGTGCGTATAACCCGAA
>CABEEJ010003011.1:40841-57932 GCA_901482245.1 Timema douglasi | reverse complement strand
CTGTTTTCCGACCTCAGTTCAGTTACTATATCATCTGTTTTCCGACCTCAGTTCAGTTACTATATCATCTGTTTTCTGACCTCAGCTCAGTGAATCATCAGTTACATATGAGCAGTTAAATAATATCACGAGCTATTAGATTAAAGGGAGGGCTTTGTGCTGCTAATAGTATTATTGCATTTTTATGAATGCGCATATCATGATGGTTTAAATATTATCATTGTTAATTACGGTCATAGAAAATGGTATTTACGAGTATATGCCGTATTTAACATCTATGATAGCTTGGCTATTTAATCCAACACAATACTACTTTCTTAAAGCGCTGAGCACGTGGCGGTCCAAGAACGCTATCTCTTAGGGCTGAGTAGGTCCCAGTTGCTAATCACGCGATAACTCAAGACATTAGTCAATAGCATAGAGGTTCTTCCCCGTGGTCAACGGCTGGAGTGATCGGCCACATTCTAACGAGCCGTGGTTCGTTTCTGGCTGGTACTGACAGATATATATATAGCCTATTGGTAGATTGGATCATCCTATTGAAATAATACCCTTGGGCTGGGTGTGTTGCATCAGCTGGGACAAACAAGTTCAACTTAGTTTTTAGGCCATGTTCTGATATAATGTATGTATTTAGAAAGTAGACATTAAATACCATTATAAACATAGTAAATAGTTTGTTGTAGTCAGAACCAGTTTGCAAGAAAGACGCATTCATCAGGGATATTTTCTATCTTCATCAATAGACTGGAGACGTGTGAAACTTTAAAGTGATCGTCGTAATATAATTAGGAACAATGTTCAGTACATACTGTGCCCCTTTAGAGCTTATTGAGAATTGAGAGCCAAGTCAGCCATGAACCCAGGACATGAACCATGAGGAATAGCCCGGGAACTTGTTGCTAGACCTCTTTATTGAGAAATAAAGCTAGGAGTAATAGTTCCAGAGGGGGATTTACGTCACCAGGCACCGTTTGGGGTACCAAACAAACTAATTAAACAACATTTGGAAATAAAACACGTTTCGCTCATCTGATTAGGCGAGCTCCTTCTTTGTACTCATATCAGCCGTGCGTGCTCAATAGAGACCGCAGTCATCTCTCTCCGAACTGGTCACTCTCTTGGAGACACAGGAGAAGATTATCTCGTCCCACTCCTGGAGACATAGGGGGAGATTATCTCGTCACACTCCTGGAGACATAGGGGGAGATTATCTCGTCACACTCCTGGAGACACAGGGGGAGATTATCTCGTCACACTCCTGGAGATATAGGGGGAGATTATCTCGTCACACTCATGGACACACAGGGGGGAGATTATCTCGTCACACTCCTGGAGACACAGGGGGGAGATTATCTCGTCACACTCCTGGACACACAGGGGAGGGAGATTATCTCGTCACATTCTTGGAGACACAGGGGGAGATTATCTCGTCACACTCCTGGAGACACAGGGGGGAGATTATCTCGTCACACTCCTGGACACACAGGGGGAGGGAGATTATCTCGTCACACTCCAGATTTTGATCCAGATGACAGCACCAAGCAATGCCAATTCCCTAGTTGATAAAATAGGTGTCACATTAGGAGAGTAAAAGGCTTAAATGAAAAATTCTTGTGTATATGTGGTTGAAAAAATTCAAAACTTTGAAAAATAATTTCAACCTATTTCGAACAAATTTTCTATTTTCATGACCCACATTTAGGGATGAATTGTACTTTACTTATTTCATTCATTTGGTCCAACAAAGAAATAATTCATTGACATATTTTCACCATGGGTTTTAATAGTTAAATAAATTCACATCGAATGCATTGAATAACATTGATAAAAATGTAATGTTGATGATATATGATACTATATAGCATATTATTAAATTGGAATACAAGATGTGTGCTCATTGCTCACTGGATTTACCATAAACACGAGGATGATCTGAAGAACAAATTCATAGCAGTCGAATGAGGTCAGGGTGATTATAACTACTGCAGAAAGTAAGTGGAGCAGGGAGGATAGAGCGATATTGAAGCAGTTGTAGCGAAAAGGAACGGTCTCAACACTCTCACAGGAGGTGCATGTTTGGAAAGAGAACGTGAGAATTGGTTAGAAGAACACCACTAGGAGAATCACTACTGTAGACTAATACATTGATACACAACTTATGTTCCTCAAACTCAGATATAATCTGTTCTCGAAGTGAGTTATTGCCACCAGGGAACTTGGTTGGTTATAATTGATCGGTCTCACACACCTAGCATTGTGAAATCTCTAGTTGGCTGCTCGTACTCGTTTTTACGGAGGAGGGGCACTGCAATATTTTTAATTCAATGTCATCATCTCTTAATCTAAGTTCAGTTCTTTGATGATACTCGCAGTGGGGTTGGAACACGAAAAGGCGTTAGATTTGCATTAAATCTAGTCCCCATTGTTGAAGGGGTGTGGTTAGAATCCCTGCCAGGTGCACTGGGCGTGGTTTTCAACTTGAAGTTCTCTGTATCTCTTTTATACCGATTAAATAAAGCCAATTGAGTGACTAATAAACCTTTTTTGAACGTACTCATTTGAAAAACTAACTTATAATAAAATGTTCCTTCTTGCGGAGTGTTAAAGCAGTCCAACAACAACAGATATAACTCAGATCAAGGTTAATTTAACAGGTCATTTTACGAGTAACTAACTAAGTAGTAGTTACGTAGAACCACAAAAAGATCAGTAATTTATTTCTTAAATTTATCAGCCTTACGAGTCTCAGAAAACAAGTATACGAGTATAGTTTCCTATCGGCTGAGAGACGCATCAATGACAAACTTCTAAACAAGAAATAACAAAGACATTAATAAAACTTACGCTATATTTGGTTAATTCATACATGATTAGATGAAATATTATAAGAAGTTGTGTTAAGATGAGTCACATTGTGCTGGCTAGGTTCCGACACAAGGGTAGCAAGGTATTCTGAAAATGTTCAAAAATAACATACGATCAAACAACTTAGAGAGCATTTGAGGTTTGTTGATTAACCTTTACAAGTCTGGAAATTGCCACATGCAACCTCCTGATTAAAGAATCATTCATAATACGTCACTAAAATTGGACACCTTCAAAGCTGATTGTAACTAACGATTAGTGGGCCCCATAGCCCGAACGTGGAACTTGGAACATGGCTCGTAGCTCTGTCATATTTGATCGAAAAGAAGGTGAAATGACTTAAAGATGTCTTGAATGCTGTTTTAGTGAAACTGTTGCATTTCAGTGCGCTCTTGCAAGAGTTCAAGGCGCACCATTACGCCAATATGAACAGCGAGCACATTTATGTCATTCAGAATGAATGCTGTCCATATTAAACAAATAACTATGTATTTTCACAGAGAACTCACTATTATGCACAAGGACATTGGATATCTGGGTCAGAAACACCACCTTTTTATGTGTTTAATACACGGTGGGATCGTTTGTAGTTTGTAGGGGAGTGGAGGGAGTCAAGATAGAGGATACATAGCATTGCTGTATTTCAGTGTTTGTAGGGAGTCAAGTTAGAGCAAGTGGAAACATAACATTGCTGTATTTCAGTGTTTGTAGAGAGTCAAGCTAGAGGAAACCAACATTGATGTATTTCATTGTTTGTAGGGAGCCAAGCTAGAGGAAACATAGCATTGATATATTTCAGTGTTTGTAGGGAGCCAAGCTAGAGGAAACCAACATTGATGTATTTCATTGTTTGTAGGGAGCTAAGCTAGAGGAAACATAGCATTGCTGTATTTCATTGTTTGTAGGGAGCTAAGCTAGAGGAAACATAGCATTGATTTATTTCAGTGTTTGTGGTGAGCCAAGCTAGAGGAAACATAGCATTGATATATTTCAGTGTTTGTAGGGAGTCAAGTTAGAGGAAAAATAGCATTCCTGTATTTCAGTGTTTGTAGGGAGCCAAGCTAGAGGAAACAAGCATTGATATATTTCAGTGTTTGTAGAGAGTCAAGCTAGAGGAAACATAGCATTGATATATTTCAGTGTTTGTATGGAGTCAAGTTAGAGGAAACATAGCATTGCTGTATTTCAGTGTTTGTAGGGAGTAAAGCTAGAGGAGATATAACATTGCTATATTTCAGTGTTTGTAGGGAGTCAAGCTAGAGGAAACATAGCATTGATATATTTCAGTGTTTGTAGTGAGCCAAGCTAGAAGAAACATAGCATTGATATATTTCAGTGTTTGTAGGGAGTCAAGTTAGAGGAAACATAGCATTGCTGTATTTCAGTGTTTGTAGGGAGTCAAGCTAGAGGAAACATATCATTGATGTATTTCAGTGTTTGTAGTGAGCCAAGCTAGAGGAAACATAGCATTGATGTATTTCAGTGTTTGTAGGGAGCCAAGCTAGAGGAAACATAGCATTGATATATTTCAGTGTTTGTAGGGAGCCAAGCTAGATTAAGTGGAAACATAGCATTGGTGTATATAAGTGTTTGTAGGGGGTCAAGCTAGAGCAAGTGGAAACATAACATTGCTGTATTTCAGTGTTTGTAGGGAGCAAAACTAGAGCAAGTGGAAACATAGCATTGGTGTATATCAGTGTTTGTAGGGGGTCAAGCTAGAGCAAGTGGAAACATAACATTGCTGTAATTCAGTGTTTGTAGGGAGCCAAGCTAGAGGAAACATAGCATTGATATATCTCAGTGTTTGTAGGGAGCCAAGCTAGATTAAGTGGAAACATAGCAATGGTGTATATAAGTGTTTGTAGGGGGTCAAGCTAGAGCAAGTGGGAACATAACATTGCTGTATTTCAGTGTTTGTAGGGAGTCAAGCTAGAGGATACATAGCATTTCTGTAATTCAGTGTTTGTAGGGAGCCAAGCTAGATTAAGTGGAAACATAACATTGCTGTATTTCAGTGTTTGTAGTGAGTCAAGCTAGAGGAAACATAACATTGCTGTATTTCAGTGTTTGTAGGGAGTCAAGTAGAGGAAACATAGCATTGCTGTATTACAGTGTTTGTAGGGAGCCAAGCTAGAGGAAACATAGCATTGCTGTATTTCAGTGTTTGTAGGGAGTAAAGCTAGAGGAAACATAGCATTGCTGTATTTAATTGTTTTTAGGGAGCCAAGCTAGAGGAAACATAACATTGCTGTATTTAAGTGTTTGTAGGGAGTCAAGCTAGAGGAAACATAGCATTGCTGTATTTCAGTGTTTGTAGGGAGTCAAGCTAGAGGAAATATAGCATTGCTGTATTTCAGTGTTTTAGGGAGCCAAGCTAGAGGAAACATAGCATTGCTGTATTTCAGTGTTTGTAGGGAGTCAAGCTAGAGGAAACATAACATTGCTGTATTTCAGTGTTTGTAGTGAATCAAGCTAGAGGAAACATAGCATTGCTGTATTTCAGTGTTTTAGGGAGCCAAGCTAGAGGAAACATAGCATTGATATATTTCAGTGTTTGTAGGGAGCCAAGCTAGATTAAGTGGAAACATAACATTGCTGTATTTCAGTGTTTGTAGTGAGTCAAGCTAGAGGAAACATAACATTGCTGTATTTCAGTGTTTGTAGGGAGCCAAGCTAGAGGAAACATAACATTGCTGTATTTCAGTGTTTGTAGTGAATCAAGCTAGAGGAAACATAACATTGCTGTATTTCAGTGTTTGTAGGGAGCCAAGCTAGAGGAAACATAGCATTGATATATTTCAGTGTTTGTAGGGAGTCAAGCTAGAGGAAATATAGCATTGATTTATTTCATTGTTTGTAGGGAGTGAAGTTAGAGGAAACATAGCATTGCTGTATTTAAAGTACAATTAGCTGTAAACCATAAGTTTATGAGGTTTAGGAAGGGGAGGGGGGAGGGTTGTTCCAATTCTCAACTCTTGCGGAGTGCTCGTCTGTTCCACGAAGTGCACGAGGAGTGCGAGAGGGCCGTCACTACACGTGTTTGAAATTTGTAAGTAGACCTTAGTGGGGCCATGACGGTGAGCCATTGGAGGGGGTATTAATATAGCATAGTTAAACGAAGGACAATAAAACATTCCAAGCTGGGACTGGTTGTGAAACACTACACCGCATAAAAATATAAGTATGGCCACGTAGCCCGAGGAGCATATTTGCTGTTCTCCCTTTGAGCGGGTGTGTTCTACTTGGAGCGATCTCGATTATTCGCGACACTTAGGAGTGCGCGCTGTTGAACGGCGTCGTGGGGACATCGCCTCTTTTGGTCCCTTTTTAAATTCCTAACACGATTTATTGAAAGGGTCAAAATATAGAACTAGACAAATAATAATATTTTTAACCAAATCATTGTGAGCCATCTAAAAATTTCTTCTGACATGAGTTTTAAATAAATGACCAGGACAACAATTATAGATTCTTTGACACTTGTTAATTCTCGAGAAACATTATTCACGAAGTTGATTTACGAATCGCTAGTGTAATATCTAAATAAATGTGTGAATGTATATTTGAAAGTGTCAGTGAAATAAAAAGCAAGTGATCGAGTTTTGAACGATAAGTTTGTGGTTTGAACGGTCTCAAGTAATTGTAATTGTCAGTAAGAACGAGCAAGCAACATGGTGAAGATATTGATGAGGGCCGACACCCATGTCAACATCAATGTTTCTGGAAACGAACCCAAGGCGAAATGCACATGGAGTCAGGTAACATGGCGTGATCTACAATGGTCGTTATAATAATATGTGAACCGTTCAATGCAACTTTTAATAGAGACTCTGTGGCAGTGTCTCAGTTATCTATCTAACAGGAATGTGTAGGACATCACTTTTTGGAAATTAGCTTGAAACAAGTGTTACTTTCAAGCTCATATTACTACCATTGACAGGGTATTATTTTGGAGGTAATGTGGGTAAAGGTAAAAAAAACATCGTTAGTCCACACGATCTTGCCGACATGGATAAACTTGAGAAAGCTACTCTAATTGGCGTCCAACTTGTGGCAGACTCCCAGTGGATTCCTATCAATCATGAGGTCAGCCCTCCAAAACAATCCTGGCTTTGCATAGGAGGGGATTTTACCAAATGTCATATTAAATGTGGATTTACCATCACCCATCCAGACGAATGGCGGTGAAACTGACCTTAGGGCAGCCCGTCCTCAAATAGGTTTAAGTTTAGTCTAGTCCCACAGAAGTGTTAAACTATCTTAATAACTCAAGCAACTATCTTAACTATGTGCCAAAGTGAATATTCTTTCTAAAACACAATTTTAAGATTAGCTTTTTAAAATCCAGGATGGATTGTAAACGCTTGTAAATAATTTAAATGCATACTTTGATTCCTATTTGATCTTAAATAGTTTCCCCACGTGATAGATCTCTCAGCACGTATATGAGTATTGTGCTTGTCCCTCAACTCTCTGGCAAACACACGTGATATTCTATTAGAGATACTTGTGTTTGTTGACGACAATATATCAACTGTGATCACTCTAATGAAATGTTATCCAAGTGACATTAAGAATAACGGCCCTTTGGACTTCTCTTTCTGTATATTGCCACACAAATATAGCTACTGTACACATTACTTACAGCCAATTCTGGCTCCTAGTTTTAGCCTTGTCGATATTACTCTCTAGTTTAACAGAAACATTGATTGTAAATAGCTCTTTGTGCTTCAGTGCTTGTCTTCCCAACCATTTTACGATCAAAGGTAACTACTATCATATGAGTAACATGGAAACAGTTCTAACGGTTGGACTGACTGGTCCTCATTTAAACTTTTAATAAACAGCGATCATATCTTAAAAACAAATTGTACATTAAATGGTTCTTGTTTTCATATGGAATTATCAAACTAAAGTTTGTATATTTTATTTTTAAATCTCTAATATGTACAGTACCTTGATAAAGTTCGTATTTACTAGTTGCATGGGCGTGCGAAGCTTGCAAATATCCAAATCGAAGTCAAGGATCACATCTTTTGCTTCGACTTCGACAATCACAATAACCTTCGCATCTTGGAAACATTTAGAACGAAGAATGAAATTTCAATATATTATGAAGATACAGTGAAATCTCCCTTAACATTTATCCATAAAAATCTCTGAATATTGGTCAAAAATTGAAAACACAAGTCCATATGCAGTACAGAAGGCCCGCTGATCATATTTAATTTTATTTACGTACTGTTCTGTGTATAATGCGATCCATACAGTTAGCTACGTACAATATGTATCCAGTAATTAGAGTGTTGTGGTTAATATAGATTAAACTGTGTTAAAGCACTATGATATTTTTTAAATCAATATTTTTCAAAATAACAGATACTTCTTAATAAAGGACAGTTTTTTTTGTCCCGGAAAGTGTCCGCTATTAAGAGAGTCCCCTGTTTTGGGGAAGTCTCACTAAATATGACATATTTCAACATATTATAATCATGTTTATATCAGCCACCAAACAGTACTATAACACAGATTATCGATTAAATGTCATCTATAACGTAAGCAAAGATTAGCCCAAATACTGTAAATCAGCATATAGTAATATTTCTCTAAACCTTTCTCTTTATCGAGATGCACGTGATTGCTCATTTAAACATAAAATGTATTGTAATGTGACAGAAACTATAACTTTATCTTCTACTTTTTTTAATGTTTAAAGCGCCCCTTCGACTGTTTAGAAAGTGACCTTGTTTATTTTTAAACTTTAATTCAGTTTCTCTTACTTCGTTTTATAGGACTACAAGAATTCCATACTTGTTTCATAGTAATTACTATTACTGATTACTATTAAATTTACTTTATTTACCTAAAACTAAGAAAACTTATAGTGAATTAGATTAGTTTTATTAATGCAATTTTATCTCCGTAAACTTCACATACGCTTTTTATTTCCTTACCATTAATGTAAATTAGACTTCTATTCGCCCATCATCATAAATGCTGCATTTTGCCTCTACTAGTCTGATCTTATAAATTTAATTGTTAATCACCCACAAACAAATAAATATATCATATTTTGAGGTAAATGACTAACGTTGAGTGAAGTAATTTAGAATTAAAATATATGTTAGAGTATAAACCGAACGGGTAGTAAGACGTGCTGCTAAAAAATATTCGTGTTCGTCAATAAAATCAAGAGTTTTATAAAATCTTTGGTTAAATATTTAATTAGATATTCATTCACAAGAAAAACATGTATTCCACTTTAAAAAATCTTGAGTGATAACTTTTAGTACACATTCGGGTTACACGCGGACACTAATATTGTGCTTGTAAAATGTTATCTATCTAGTATAATAAGTAGGTTATGTAAATATATTTGACTACTCATGTACTGGCGAAACAAATTTTAGTTGGTGATAATATAAACATTTAGCAAAATTTGATTGCTTTTCATACATTGTAGATACAATTAAATGAAGTCCTTCATATTAATAAACTACCATAAATGAGGCTAAATCATTTTAACAAACATTTAAAAATATTAAAATTATAAGCAAGTATATAACATTTTCTCTGACTTGGCCCACTTTTTTAAAAATACTTGATATTTTAATAATAGTCTTAACTAAAACTGCTTCACAGTGATTTAATATCTCCATAAATTTGTGATTCAAATTAAAATCATTTTAAGCTAATTCAAACTAATTTATTTAATCCAATTAGTTTGAATATGAGTTTAAGTAGTTCTATTTGCGTCAAACGAAATGACCTAGTGACTAATAGCAAATGTTGTCGTTACTGAAGTTGTGAATCTAATGAAGGTCCTCATAAAGTTCCCGATAAAGGTGATCATACACAAATGTCGGATGATTGTGACCATATGAAGGACTGGTGTATACATCAACCAAGATGTTATCAAGTTGACGGGACGTATGGTAGGAATTACAACCGACATGACTTGATGAGTCACAACTAAGTACACTCGTCCACATCCACACATATGTACTGGCAGAGGACGTTTATTACTCATACAGAGGAAGTAATGTGATCTTCAAAACAATCCAACTGGATGATCATGACGAGATCTGCCTATTACTAGAATTAGAGACACAAACCGTTTACCGATCATGCTAAGACTTGTCATCTAGACTTTTCATAAGGTTCCTCGGAGGGGTCTTCGGAATTACTCATCCAACCCTAAGACTAGGGGTAGTTTACTTTAGGGCAAAAAGAGAAATAACCGATCTTGTCAAAATGTGCTCTAATGGTTCTGATTAAAACTTGTATCTAGACACTGTTTAACATTACCGATATTGATCCTCCTATGTTTCTAATGTTTCTATACTAGTATATTATTTAGTTTAACTAATGAGATTTGAGTAAATATATGATTTTTTATGTTAAGGAGTAAGAAAGTCTGTATGGTACAACGTATAATTTTATTTGTATTTATAAAAGTCAAAAATAAAGTATAATTATTAGTAAAAGTGAATTGTACCATGTTCCATCATACTCACACGCTTACCTACATGTTCGAATATACTCCCGAGCCTATCCAGCGAGCATATGTTACATTTTCCCCATAGCCCAAAAGTTTGAAGGAGATGTTGCCATGACCTAGCTAACATTGTTTCACCCAACCAACATTAATATTACCAAATAAGTGTTCATGAGTGTTGCTAAGTTAGTTCCTCCATTAACCACTTCTGTGATTGCAGGTTATGGCTTCCATGTCCGTCTCTCTCGGCTCCATGGTCGTCGGATTCGCTTCGGCCTACACCTCTCCGGCCCTCGTGTCCATGAGTGAGGCCAACAGCACGATCACGATCAACGATCAAGAGGTGAGAACAAAACCAACTTCATCCAACGTCGGGAAATGGACAATTTGGGTGCAAAGGACCAAATGATTCACTAATACATTTAATCCGTTGAAATCGAGTGTCAGATTTGAAGAGAGCTGCCCTTGATTAAGGTAGTTTGTAAGTCGCGTTCTGACACCTTCTGGGAGTTTAAAAAGTACAACACCTATACCACAATATAATAAAAACCAAAGAATATTCTTCACTTACTCTAATTGTAATATTATATTTTAAGCTAAATTAGCTATGAAACGTGTCATTTTAAGTTTGACCGGACTCGATACTGATTGTTTTATGTGGTGTTAGGTTAAGTGTGGCCAGCTTATTTACATATGTATTTAGTGTTCAGACCATTAGCTACACTGAGCATCAGATTTGGTGTTATCACTCTCTTGTTTCCAATTGGCTAATCCTCCTCCAAGTACACGACACCTTTGGTTGAGGTTGTACTTGATCCAGTACACTTACAAACTTACATGATTTGCATTTGTACAAAACTATTCACAGAATCGATGATTTGATTGTATTTGTATTTTGTACAAAACATGTCTGATGGAAATGTTTGTATTATTAGAGTAAGATTTTGTGCTTGTCTTTTTTTTGTTGCTCGAATAACTGTGTAATTTTAACAATAAGTAAATGATGTGTTGTATTCAAACAAAATTAAGTATTAGGCATAATTATACGCTGTGTTATAATTAATCATGTGTAGTTAGAAATTATGAGTAAAGTAACTTTTTTTGAAAAACTATAAAGTATACAAAGAAAACGTGACAAAGTTAATGAAACTTTAATTTCGGACAGGAACGTCAACACCAATAGTTATAGAATAGGAACACACCATCCGTTGTAAAATACATTTGACTGTCATTTACTTCCCCCCATTCCTCGTGGGATGTTGTTCACACTGCCCCATACAGTAGTGTTCACACTGCCCCATACAGTAGTGTTCACACTGCCCCATACAGTATTGTTCACACTGCCCCATACAGTAGTGTTAACACTGCCCCATACAGTAGTGTTCACTCTGCCCCATACAGTAGTGTTCACTCTGCCCCATACAGTATTGTTCACACTGCCCCATACAGTAGTGTTCACTCTGCCCCATACAGTATTGTTCACACTGCCCCATACAGTAGTGTTCACACTGCCCCATACAGTAGTGTTCACTCTGCCCCATACAGTAGTGTTCACTCTGCCCCATACAGTAGTGTTCACACTGCCCCATACAGTAGTGTTCACACTGCCCCATACAGTAGTGTTCACACTGCCCCATACAGTAGTGTTCACACTGCCCCATACAGTAGTGTTCACACTGCCCCATACAGTATTATTCAGACAAAGTCCCCTTTAGTTCACCCTACAAACTATAGTCTAAATCCCAAACCTGTATGTTGTCAAACCAGACTTGATGAGTCTTAGTCCGTCTAAAGGTTTTCTTACTGGCTTCACACGCAAATCTGCGCTGCGCTTCATACGTGTTAGTGTCAACTGCATTGTTAACCCTTGTTAAACAATTGTTAGCAATTGCTTTGTGACACTGTTGTCTCTTGAACTTGTCCTAGGGTATTAAAAGTAAAATGTTTTCGGATATATTTCAGTACATGTGTCAAATAATATACAAGCACTATCGGTAAAATTTAGACTTAATCAATCATTTCCATTAAAATATCACATGTAATTACCTAGATGAGAGTGGTGATAATTGAACCAATAGTTTATTTATTTCATTAACATGAAATAATTTTGAAACATTTCTACTTCAGAAACAATTAAAATCGACTTAATTCACAAAAAATGTATAGTAAGAAAATAATTGACCATTGTGCGTATTGTCATTGTGAACATTATTGGACCACATAATATTCCCCTTTTTTTAGTGGAGCGCTAATCAAGCAGATAAAGGACACTAGTACGTGACTGATCCGGCATCGCTCAAACTTAGCACCAACATATGTAACAGATGACTAAACCACAGTCAAAGTCTAAATAATCGTACACATCCCTTGTGATATAACCAGTGTACCTAACCACTCAGCCACAGCGACAAACAAATATCATCTGGATTTATTAACTCTAGGGAAATAATAATGTATTCAACTGAAGCCTTTTTCAATCCATGATGGTAGTAAGCTTAGTTTCACAATAGCAAATCATGGCATATAAGCTCGCCATTTTAAATACGCACTTTGTTAGCTCAACATAGAGCTTATTAACGATATCAATGGATGAGGAGATAGACTAATAGGATATGCACCCACGTTAGTTTGGAGATAGGATGAGCTAGCCCAATTAAGACCACTCTCAGTGAATCCAGCTGAGATTCAATGAAGTTAACTTATTGGAAGTTTGCCTGGAGAAAGTAGTTAATATCCATTTAGGAATAAGCGTCCAGGATAATGACCATGAGAATCACGAGTACAGCTCGCTGCTGAAATAAACCAAAGAGTGCTTTGTTTCGACACATAACACCACTTTTAACACAACTAAACACTAACACATACTCATTTCTAAATTGTATAGTAAGAGCACATTAAATAAAAGTAAATGTATTTAAAGTGTTTCCGATAGTTTGTTAAATTGAGGTTGTTTTTCAGAAATCTTGGATCGGCAGTTTGATGCCTCTAGCCGCCCTTATCGGAGGTATTTGCGGAGGGCCGCTCATTGAGATAGTCGGCCGAAGAACAACCATTTTAGGAACGGCAATTCCTTTTATACTGTGTGAGTACCTAGCATTGTTAATGGTGCACGTTTTAGTTGTAATAACATCGGACATTTTTAATCCAAACATACGGTATGGATACATTCCTGTGCATTCCTTGATATGTCCACTTAATGCTTAGGCCATGTTTACTATGGGGTGAAATTGTAGCACGGATCAGACATTATTTGGGTCCGATTGTTTCTTCCTGCATTATGTAAACAATGTAATGTCGTTACAGCTTGGTTACTTATCGCGCTTGCTAATGGTGTTCCGATGATCTATGCGGGCAGAACCATTGCTGGTTTCTGTGTCGGGATAGCGTCTCTTTGTCTTCCTGTCTACTTAGGAGAAACTGTGCAGCCAGAGGTTCGAGGAACACTAGGACTATTACCCACAACACTGGGTAACGTAGGTAATTAACTAGAACACATCATGTCAATACGAACAATGTAACAAGTGTTCAATACAAGACGATGAAACATGAAGTTTGTACTTACTCATGTTGGATTGAAAGATATTGTGACCATGCTTGGGCCAGGTTTGCTTGGAACTACCACAAACAACTCATGGTTTGTATTTAGCTCTGGAGTTCAGCAGACACTCTATACACTAGATATAACGTTATTAGTTCTTTGGACCTATTCATTTTAGTGAATCAGAACCACTTCAGATCAATCTTTATGGGAAGTTTCAACCAGTACTATCCTTCGAGTTCTTACAGAGTATTGGCCAGTGACATAAATGGTATATTTTACCAAATCTTTACTTTAAATATCGTATAACAATATTAGATCATTATATCAGTATTATTGTACACATTAATGCAATAAAATTAAGTCAACAACTCAAGTTCTAGATATATTAATTTGTTTTAAGATGGTGGAATTGTAGAGAAATGATGCTTGTGCGGAAATGTCTGCTTTTGGTCTGCACATCGTACATTTTCCTATACTCTCAGCGAAAATATTTCCACCTCATCTAAAACCAGTGTCTAAATTTGCGGGGAATAAATTTGTGTTCTGGTTATAACAAATTACAATTTTCATCCAACAAGGGATAAGAAATCGGCAAACCAATGTTTTTCAAACAAAATTTTAAATCCTTGCTCTTTATTTAAATAAATACTAAATGGCGACTTTCTTAAATAATTAAATTGGTATTTATTTTATTCGTGCAGGTTATCTTAATTTACAAATTCCAACTATCCTGAGACGTATCAGCAATATTATCTTGTTTGATTTCATTCTGGCTATCACATATGAATTGGTGTGATCCCCAAAAAGTAGTCAAATGAGCCTGAATACTCCGTTGCTAGCCAGTTAACCACGAATAAGTCTATCATTTGAAAATTCAATACACTGTTACTAAACTTTTTTAAACGTAACCACATGACAGTTTTCATCGGAGATGGAGAAATGATTATGTCATATTACTGTAAATATAATTAAAAATTAAATACTTTTCCAGTTTGTAATATTACTATAACAAATATTAAGAGAAAATACAAGTATTATAAGTGAAAACCGAATAAAAAGCGAGTTTATACTGTGCACACAAGTATTTTTTAAATCAAAACTAAACAACATGAGTTTATTTGCTGGCTTAATGTACTTCCAGGAATACTGCTGTGTTTCGTGGCCGGAAAATATTTGGATTGGAAGGCGTTGGCATTTCTTGGTGCCACCATCCCTGTGCCATTTCTGATCTGCATGTTCCTGATACCAGAAACACCAAGATGGTTCATTTCCAAGAGTGAGGACAGTCTTTATTTACTAACAACTTTATCTCTATGTTCAGTAGTTTGAAATGTTAAATATACTTGTTGAATAAATGAGTCAATGCTTTAGAATAACATTCACCAATCAGTACTTCTGGCTTATTAGCATTGTTATTATTAGCATAAGTTAATATTCATACATGTGCTAGTGAAGTTAGCACACAGGTTTTATCACATATAAATATAGGGTAGGGTAGCATCAATGGAAACACTTTTTGAAAACCAACCTATAAAAGCCAAATTACTTATAAGCTCTTTAATATTCATATCACAACAAAAATGTGGCTCTTTCAGCTAACAGCCTTAATTTTTTCACAACTTTATTATAAAATAAAATAATTATTTTTGGCTTATTTTTAAATATCTGCTAATGGTGTCATTTAGGTAACCAGTTTCCTTAATCGCATCATATGTTGCCAAAATGTTACTCATACCTAAAATACATCGGGTTTAAAAATAAATATAAATGTTTTACTTAAGTTTATCACTTATTGCACAAAAAATACAAAACAAAGTATTATTCAACAAATCAAAACTAAACGTTTTGTAAAAATTAAAAAATATAAATTATATTCACATAGACCGAAGCCAGTGTTTTTGAAGAAAAGGTATTATTTAACATTCAAAGATATTAAATCAATTTAGTAGCTTAAACCTACTGTGTGTATCAAGTTTTTAAAAAATATTTGCGACGTAATCTTATGATCAATAAAACAACACAAAATGTATAATATTGAACTAGTAAAACTCATAGGTCTAGGAGGGTAAAAGGTTTTAAGAATAAAAAAATTAAAACTAAGCCTACTTTAAAACAAAATCAAGCCATATGGAAGAGTGTTAAACATCTAGATCCGTAAGATAAAAAAAACCTGACATTAATATTTAGGCTTGCATTTCTGTGCCAAAACCACATGTATTTTAATTTTTTTCGAAACACAAGCACATGTGTCAAGAGCCCGTTTTTATCACAATGTGCACTGCACTCGTCCTCCACTGTGCCTTCTTTGGCCACTTAGCCACCTTCCACTGTGCCTTCTTTGGGCACTTAGCCACCTCCACTGTGCCTTCTTTGGGCACTTAGCCACATCCACTGTGCCTTCTTTGGGCACTTATCCACCTCCACTGTGTCTTCTTTGGCCACTTAGCCACCTCCACTGTGCCTTCTTTGGACACTTAGCCACCTCCACTGTGTCTTCTTTGGGCACTTAGCCACCTCCACTGTGCCTTCTTTGGGCACTTAGCCATTGTGACATCGCAGTGGTGCTATTTAGGAAACCTATTGGTGATGCGGTTTCACAAATCACGCCATTTTATGAATATTACCTCCCCAAACTTCATGTTTGGACTAAACAAATATTTAATTTTATTCAAATGTTTCTTAAGAGTATGTCTTGCAATATTAGCTAATAAAAACAGTTGGTACATAAACGTCTCACCTGATGTCTGGGTTCTTACACAACACAACACAACACAACACAAAACAAACGAAAATACACAAAATCTGAAAACCACTAAAAATGCATCATTTAGTTTTGAGGTGTTCAATCTCGATTCACCAGGTAGAGCACGAATGCATTTGATTCATTTTTAAAGACATGATGGCAGATTAAATACTTAACAATAAGGTGATTAAATTAAATAAATAATTACGAAATCAACCATTAAAACTAAACTATTAGAGTTACAAAATATATTAACATTAATTAATGATTGATTCAATCTCTTTAAAAATTATTTACCTTCACTGTTTACTCATTATTTTCCCCTTCACACACACACACACACACACACACACACACACACACACACACACACACACACACACACACACACACACACACACAAACATATGTATGTATAAAGAAAAAGAATATATATATATT
>CABEEJ010003011.1:0-40694 GCA_901482245.1 Timema douglasi | reverse complement strand
ACACACACACACACACACACACACACACACACACACACACACACACACACACACACACACACACACACACACACAAACAGACATATGTGTATATATGGAGAAAAGGTATTTATATATTTGTATATAATACATAAAGTTATATTTTAAATGTGTACAAGAGCAGGAATCACAGTATTCGTCTAGAACTATATACAGACAGACGAAATGCCAAAGGTATTAGTTAAAACAGGACCTTTATTCCACTCGGTCAATAAGGCTACGTTTTATGCCTGAGATTATGAGCTAAGTTCGGCTAAATACTCACATTAGATATTATTCCAAACACTTACATATTTTATTACTACTTCCATGATGCTCCTTTTTATTTTGCTTGTTTGGGGTGCAGTTTGTTACATACAGTTGATTACTAATAGTCAACAATATAATTAAGGAAAATAAAATGAAATTGACAAGAAATCAAAGAAAACATATTTATTTTTATGAAAATTGAAAAATGACACCTGGACACGGGAATCGAACCCGGCTTAATACGTCTTTGCTCTAACCACTGAGCTATCCAGGATTCGTCCCTTGCTCATGGTCATTCTTCACTCATAGTTTAAGGCAGAGTCTAAGATTGACGTGCAGAAGTCGTCAGCTTATAAACATGTGATTATATAAGATCACAGCCATCAGACAACGCAGCCATTTGCGACTCGGTAGTTGGCATTTTGCAGCCATTAGACAATTATATATATAATTTTCAGAATATGATATCTAAGAGGTGTTATCCTCACTAAAATGCATTAACAATAGTTTCAGCTATTTGTTTCATTAATATTTATTTTTACTAAATCCATGTCAAATAACGTATTTTATCCAATTTAAGTGAATCTATGTTTATCGATGATCGTTGCAGACAATCATAAGAAGGCACGGATCGCTCTTCAGTGGCTCAGAGGAAAGGATGCTGATATCGAAGACGAGTTGTCTGCGATTGAGAAAACACATATAGAGTCTGAGAAAAATGCTGGTACCTTATTGGATCTTCTCACGAAAAACAATCTGAAGCCATTAGCCATCTCTATCGGCCTTATGTTCTTCCAGCAGCTGAGTGGAATCAATGCGGTCATCTTCTACACAGTCCAGATCTTTCAGGTAGCATTAATTAAATTATTCTCACTAGTCGAAATTAACACTCTTGGACAGAGTGAAACAAATGGACAATAGTACTGCACTGTAAATCATTATTGCGACTTTCAATCTGATTGCTAGGAAATAATTCATCACGTGTTTCAGAAAAAGGAACTGATCATCATAGACAAGTACAAAAATAAGATTTTGATTAGTTTTTAATCTTTTGGGAATTAGTAAATTCAATTTTCGAAAAATCCGCATAATTGATCCTACGGACTAGATGTCGTGTCCATTCAGGGGTTTGAATCCCGACCTGGTGTATTGAATGTACTGGTGTACTGTAATCTTAATTCACCCAGAAGTGGATACATTTCTTCTGAATTCTACGTTCCTTACCTTTACTTTGTTGGTAAAGTTAAATGCTTGCTGCCCGGACGGCTGGAAACAAAAATGTTAATGTATCGTTTATTTTAAGGTATAAACTAAAAAAAATAATTATCATTAATGTTTACAGGCATATTGTTTTAATTTTAAAATTGAATGTTTAAGAATTAACACTAAATAAATTCTTGCGTGTAGTTTTAAATTATATATATGTAATATATGTACCGAGAGAGATATGGGTGTTTTATTGGATCTATTACGCTACTTCCCAAAGAGTACGATTGAAAATTCTATCTGCATTAATAGTTGCAGTAGAGCTGTCTTCAAACACACATCTACTTTGTATTCTTTACAAACTGCATCATATTCATACATTTATATTGTTCATTACCTCAATAAAACATTTGAGCTATTAAGAGCATATATTTATTCATTATTACCAAAATTAACGTGTAGCATAAACATACACAGATATTGGTCAATTAAACGATGCATCAATTATACATAGATTTTAAAAAGGTCTATGATTCAGTTAAAATAAACAAATTATATAACATTTAGTTAAGTTTAAGATACCCAAAATGTTGTCAAGCTAATTGAGGTATGTTTGACTGAGACACGTGACAGAGTACGGGTTGGGGTAATGCAAGAGAGTAGGGAGGGTTGACATTAAAGCGAACATTGCAGATGATTTATCTTTGTTGGGCGAGAGGAAGAGGGTGCAAGAAGAGCAGATAGTGAGGAAATAGGCTTAGAAGTGAAGATTACTGCGAACAACATATCATTTGACAGGGCTAGTGAGTTTAAATAGTTAGGGACAATTTTAACTGGCCATAACGATATTAGATAGGAAACTAGGAACGGAACACAGTCGGGAAATGTCTGTAAGTTGCTGACCTCTCGCCTCCTGTCTAGAATTATACAAAGCTGAGAGTCTTCTAATGAGTGATGAGTAAATTAAAGAATCACTAGTCAACATTTAACAACTGCTTCCTACTCTGGCATCCCATCACGCCACGTCACTGAATTTAACAAAATATTGATTTGCTCGCAAAAAGTTTTAACAATTTTTGAATATGTTAAAGTAATCTTATATTTCACTTCTTATTGTTTTTAACTTTTAAGTTATAGTGATAGAAATATTCTAAGACTCTGAAGTATTTTACTTTTACCCTTGAAGGCAACACTACTAACTTGTGTGTTTTCACTAGGTAAATGGAGCGTATCTATTTTAAAATTATTTGATATAATGTTCTACTATAAATGTTATTTTTAAATAATAAAATGTTATATTCATAACTTTATTAAATACTACTTATTATTTTATATTTTAGGATGCTGGCAGCACAATTGATAAAAACCTTTGTACCATAATTGTTGGAATAGTGAATTTTGGTTCAACCTTTGTTGCGACCATCTTAATTGATCGTCTTGGACGGAAAATACTTCTGTACATCTCTGCAGTAGCGATGACCGTGGCTTTGGCAGCCTTGGGAGCATTTTTCTATCTCAAAGATAATAAATATGACGTCACTGAATTTGGTTGGCTTCCTCTTGCAAGTTTCGTCATATTTGTCATTGGTTTCTCATTGGGATATGGGCCAGTACCATGGCTGATGATGGGGGAAATTCTTCCAGGTCAGTTCAATACTCACATTATTCTCAATTACTTATATTTAAATAGAAATCTAACCTTTATTAAAATGATATTTCCCAAAAGAAACATTAAATAGTTGACCTTTTAATCCTGCGCATGTGGTCCAATAACACGACTCTATAATTCACGAATATATTTTTATTCATATTGAATTTTGAAACTCACCAACAGCTTGGCCCTATTATTATTACTATTATTATTAATATTATTATTACCTCGTCTTACTACCCGTCCAGGTTATACGCACTTACAGTAATATTTAATGGTAGGGTGATTGTGAGCTGAAATGGAGGACCTACAGTTTAATGTGGAATCCGAACCACGGTGGAGGCCTGGCATTCCTCACATTCACAAGTTGTGATTAATACACATCCTGTCAGAGGTGAAGGAAGGGTTTGGTAATCAGATAAATCTGTGCCGTGACCGAGGATTGAACCCCGGACTCCCAGCAGAGAAGGCAGACACCTTACCCCTAGACCACCAGGTCACCAATCATAGCACTATTAAAACGAAGGATTTATTTGGAATATTTGGTTCCTCTGACATTTAATAATAAAATATTGATACCTAAAATAAAATAAAAGTGTCTTGAACACTGTAGAAACGATGAAGGTGCTAGTCTTAACTTTGGCATGATTTGGTTCTAAGTTATTGTGTAGTTTTGTACATGTTATGTATTCAAGTTAGGCCTTTGTAAATACTTACAATTATATAATAAAAACCAAATTCCTGATAAATTTGGTATGGCAAAGATATAGATAAATAAAGAGACAGTCAAAACATAAAATAATAAAGAGAGCAATTCCGTTTGATAAACAGCATACTACCTTTAAATACAAATCGCCTTGTTCTTCTTGATCAGCATTTCAAATCAACAAAAGTTTCTACTTTTATTTTAGTCTTATTAAATGTATTCTTCTTTATAATATAATAGTAATTGTAGCCCTTTCTATACATGTAACACGTAAAACATAGTTGACTTTTATGCCGTCTTAAGCGATTTGTTTCGAATGTCCAAAGTATTTCTTAGAAGGAAGTTTCAGACAATTGACATAAATTTCTCTGCCTCTCAAATTCTATAAATGTTGGAACGATATAGCCTTTATTGTGCCTAACCCTGAACAAAAATCTAAAATAGTCTTAGAACATTAGATAAACTTTTACAGTGTGTATGCTATTTTTCTTTGAAATCTGTAACGAAGATAAATTGAGACATTAATTGTTTTCATTTTAATATTAAAAATGTATCTTTAATGATGATCTGTGAATATAAAATTTAAAAAATGAACTAAATATAGGGCAATAAACCAAATACTCTCCTGTGCATAAATAATGCAATAGAAGAATAGTGCAGGCCATCTCATAAAGACGTGATGCTTTAGATACTCCACGTGATCAAGTTAGGTTACACCTAAATGTTTTGGGGCCTTCTTATCTGAAAATCAAATAATTGAAACTTGTATTTATGAATAATTTTGTATGTAAATATCCAGAAATATTTCTTATTCTTCCATATTGTATACGCACACACTCCTTAGCAATGTTGGTTCCAACTCCGAAGCTCCAAGGACTCTCGCATTCAGCGAGTGAGCAACACCGATCCAATCGCAGTTTGCATGCTCAAGTTATTTACAAGTTTTCTTTAGACGAGTTCAAACTCTCGATGGATAGGCACATGGCCACGATGTTTCTGAGTTAGACGAGTCGTTGGCTCGAAACAATGTACAGTACGTGAAAATATTTGAAAAGAATGAGTTTAAACGAGTCACTGATAACATTTAGAGTGGAGTATTCTGGTTTGCTCATGTCTGAACCTGTTGGAGACCAGATTAAGCGTGCCACAGGCTCTGCAATGGGACCACAAGACGTACCTATGTTAATTTTTGGACGAGTCACAGATTGTCACTTATAATGTTAAATGGTCGTATTTTCACTATTAATGAGAATATTACGTTAAATATAGTGTATTACTTCGAGTGCTGAATATTATTTATCCCTCACCAAGAATATTTAATGTTGGTTTTGAAGTTCTCACAATTGTTCTAAGTGTAGGCCACAAGTGCTCAAGGAAAATTGTTCGAAGATTGGGGAAATTATGGATTGTTTTGGTCTCGCAACAATTCTTTTACATATACTATACATACATATGTTATTCACATATCCTCGTTCTTTTGTACCAATGAATGAGATTAAAGAGAGTGTAGAGATGTTAGAAGTTAATGGTTTAGTGCGGGCCACTATTGTCTAAGAGTATGACAAACTTAAATGAATTTCTTTAGCTTGAAGAGCTAGCACACGTCCTGTTGTTTAGCTAATTCAGCAGTGCTATATTCCAGTATAACTATGTGTCAATCTGCCCAAGCTCTGCTCTTCTTATGGTCCATTATAATCTTACATGAATTCCAAGAGGAAATGTTTAAGAGAGCTCAGGACTAATATCACTTTGAAAGACACACACTCTCCGATATCATGTAATCTTGAATTTTTACACTGTATTCTATTTAAATACCTTATCAATATAAAACACGTGATGTTACTGTATTTTTAACAATCCTAGGATAACATTTATTTTCTGATTTTATCAAATGTTTTACTTTCTTTTTTTCCCTCCAGCCAAGATTCGGGGACCCGCTGCTTCGTTGGTCACGGCTTTCAATTGGACGTGCACATTTGTTGTCACAAAAACCTTTACGGACGTCATCGCTTATTTGGGAACCTACGGTACCTTTTGGTTATTTGGCTCGATTTGCTTCACCAGTCTTTTGTTCGTGTTCATTTGGGTGCCCGAGACTCAAGGACGAAGTCTCGAAGATATCGAGAGGAACCTAACGGGCGCAGTGAGGCGCATGAGCTCCATTGCGAACCTGAAACCATCACCAATGGCCGTTTGATTTATTCTTTTAAAAATCTTTCGTTAATTACATTTTCGAAAGAAGTTAAAGAATAAAATAGATTTTTATTTATTATACATCCAAAAGAAAGATCATAAAAGTTTAATATTCTTTATAATATTCCAATTGCATTTTTAAAGTATTAGCAATACATAATATATTATGTAGACATTCCAATAATTGTATTAGTAAATCAATCTCAGTAAATGTATATAAAATAAGACATAAATTTCCATAGAACAACGTTAGATTAATCTACCTGTGAGAGTTGTCCTGATTGTGATAAACATGTCAAGTAGAAAGCTATCGAGAGGAGTTAGTAGCCCAGGTTATCGAGAGGAGCTAGTAGCCCAGGTTATCGAGAGGAGCTAGTAGCCCAGGTTATCGAGAGGAGCTAGTAGCTCAGGTTATCGAGAGGAGTTAGTAGCTTAGGTTATTGAGAGGAGCTAGTAGCCCAGGTTATCGAGAGGAGCTAGTAGCCCAGGTTATCGAGGTGCCTGATAAAACAACAATTACATTCCATTCAATGTAACATCAACTAAGCAAAGATATAGTTGAAACATTTTCATTTGGATGTTTTAAGTCACTAAACATGATTTACACTCAGATGTTTCCTATATATTCATAGACGAGGAATTTTGTGTGTTGCTTGAATTGTAATGACTGAAATGAGTGGTTTTCTAATCTTCCAGGTCTGTCGACACTTATTACAACAGAATACAAGACACGGATTACAAAAATCACTTAAAATGCGCGGTCTTGGTTCGAAATTACGATGTTGATTGGAAAATATATATATATTTTTTTATCAAATTATAATTAGACTTTTCACTATAAAGTAAGTAAATTTGTTTTCTATTTTTAGACTTTATATGACGCCGATGCAATGGTTTCATTATTTAATCAAAACTAACCAATCGGTGGAAACAAAAATGAATAGTAATAGCCTTTCACATTTGTAATTATATGGCTGTTGTAGGTCTTAGAATGATTTTAATATAACTATATAAAAGTATCTTTATTTACTATTAGATCATTTAAACGACTTACAATTATATGTACTGTACACAAATGATTGTAAGATGCTCTGAGAAGAATATCTGATATTTTCCTTGTACTTAGGTTTTTTTGAATGACAGCCAGTAGTTATACACCATGTATGTTGATCACGGATCTGTATAATATGTTAGACTGACAGATGATGCTAGTAAGCGTGTTGATAACGCATTAACAGAAAGTGCCTATGGATTAATGAACATATTGTAAATGTAAACCCCAAATAAAATAGCATTAGTAATTTGCTATGAAACAGAGCACATATTACTTTAGGCCATCATATATACATATATAATCGTGTATATGGGCTTCAAATTTTATTCTACTTTAAGTAGGTAGTATAATTTGCTTTTAAAGCATACTTTTAATACATCTAAGATTTCATTTATAACATTAAATGTAGCTTCATCTCATCAACATTTTAAAGAGAATGAATAAAATTTTAAAATATTTCGCACTAGTAAAACTTATCACAATAATTATATCATGTGATGATTGTAAAATGGAAATATTGGTCCCTATACTTTATTGATAATAAAGCACTTGACTTGGAATCGACTGAATGTCCATTTAGACAAATAGGGAAGCTTTGATTGAACAACAATTCCTAGGTACCAGTTGCTTATAACACATATCTTGTATTAAGTGCCTGAATACTATTTAAACCTAGATGTAGAAACGATTTTTTAACATTTCATTCTGGCTGTCACATATGAATTGGTGTGATCCCCAAAAAGTAGTCAAATGAGCCTGAATACTCCGTTGCTAGCCAGTTAACCACGAATAGGTCGATCATTTGAAAATTCAATACACTGTTACTAAAATTTTTTTAAATGTACAATTAGGTATTCCCAGCCGTTTCACTTAAACTTGGGCTTCACTTTTACTTGGATCTAATGAGAGTGTATTTGTTTGATAGGATATTTAACACAACAACTACCCAGCTACACTCAACATATAGATAATTTGTCTATACATTAAGATCTTTATATGTTTGCAAAATTCTTTCTGTGAAACTAAGTTTTGTGTAGCCCTATATTATCACACACCAACTCATATGTGTTATTAATATTCAACACTAACTTTACAAATATGATATGTTCATATCAGAATGAGTTTTTAATTGTATTTTTCGGGAGTTTATTTACAGCTTAAAATAAATAAATAATATTTATGAATATTCTATGTACCTTTATTGTACAGAGAGTAATAAATATAAAAAAATTTGTACATTACATAATTATTAAACCTCCATCCTAAGAGTGGTAAATATAATTTTAGTGGTATTGGTGAAAAGATTAATTTAGTAGTCCTATTGTTTATCAACTATTACAAAGAGCTGCCTAAGTATTATGTAGTTAAAATATAAATGGATTTGACATAATAATAATAATAACCGCTTTTTCAGTGTAAATAAATGATACGACACAATCATACAAACTTTCTCATAAAAGTAGCTCTTCAGTAAACTAACCTTAAGTAAGTTTACCTCAGAAAAAAAACACATATCATCTTGTTTATCACAATAAACCCTCATCATATATATATTTTGAATAAAACCCATAGTATATTTTTTTAATTTAAACATTTTCAAAAAATTTCAAGCTTTCAAAAACAGTTATTTGTATAGTACCCTCAAATTATTTTGTATTTTCCAAAATAAAAACATGTTATTTATCATGAAAAACAATTCCCAGCTGTCCATTTTGGACTAAATCTTCAAAGACATTCTCTAACAATTTAAAAAATTCAGTCATAAGTAAATTACTATAAAATACAATTTTAAGAAAAAATATATAAAATTATGCAAATTGTAAAAAAAATAACTAGATAAAAAATCAGTAAGCTACCCTTAAACGAATCCCCNAACGAAACCCCCCCCCCCCTCAAAAAAAAGTATTAAGTTTTATTTGGGAGGTCAAAACACTCCCATTTTAATCGAAATCGTTGGAGCTATTTTAGAAAAATTTGGAATAAAGAAAACTTTATCAGTAAACTATAATTGGTTTAAGGGCTAGGGTCAAAATCAAATAAACGTCCTGAAGTATAACGATACAATATCTAAAGATAAAGTTTGAACCAAATACACCAAACCGTTTCAGTTATATGCGCAGGGCCAAACAAACTTGTAAACTCCACTTTTCTGTGTTCTGGGGCACATGCATTGTAAGTAAGATTTGTCATGATCTCAAGGTCGACATGTTAACGATTACAATATTTTGATGAGAAAGTAAACAAATGGTTTTGTCAAAAAGGTTTTCAAATTAATTTATTTCATTGTTATTTTTAGATATCATTGGATAAATAAGATTTTGTCAAACAGGCTTTGATATGGAACTTAAAAACATATTGTACTAAACAAATATATATTTTAGCGTTGTTAATTGTAGCCATACCCTTTAAAGCAAATACTGTATACTATATACTTAAAATAACTAATCCAAGGGAAATGAATGAGAAGATTGAATCAAGGAAATGAATAGCCATTTACCTGCAACGAGGCTAGAAAACCATAATGACAAGGAATGATCCTCATTTAAGCTGATCGGGATTATTTTCTGATTAGTTTTGCTAATAAGAACTTTCCTAAGAGTCAAGGTGTATGCTATATAATTTTGTTTACTGTATTTCTATAATAAATGCTTGGTAAATATTAGGAATTATAATGGGCCATTGCGCTTTGAAAGTAAATAATTAGGAAGTATAATGGGCCATTGTTGTTTGAAAGTAAATAATTAGGAAGTATAATGGGCCATTGTTGTTTGAAAGTCTCCACTCCACAGCGAATTTCTCCTGAAGGGAGATCGTCAGAATACAAGCGTATAAACAACATTTCGCCATACTGATAACAATTGTTCACTCATATCTGCTGGAATAGCTAATATTACAGATGAAAGAGGCTTTGGAGGCAGATACTAAGTGGCATCACTAAAAGTAAATTCAATAAAACTTAGGTCTTAAATTTCCTGACATCAGAAGTAAACAACACTGGTGAATTCAAGGAATAACAACACTTAGATAAATAAAGAGTAAAATATTGTTATGATACTTTTTCATAAATCCGGCATTGAAAGAAGCTCTGGCCATTACTATTTTCGACTGTATTACTCGTGTGCACTGTGCGTCTGTCATAACTAAATTTTCTAATTATTTGAAATGCTCCCCATTCTTTAGCTGTCTATTTCCCAACTCTATGATTAGTGGATTTTCTCTTTGGGATATCATATCCTCATTATCTAAGACTTCTCGATGTTAACTTCCATTCCACATATTGTTTCGGTTTCAACATGTTTGTTAATCGTAGATCAAAGCTCTTATTCTTCTTAAGCTGGTACTACCAAGATATTTGCTTATAGCACATCCTCTTATTTTTAAATCTTCATATTCTTCCAAAGCTTCCTTAGTAAGCCATTCTCTGCAGAGAGTGAAAACATTTAGTGATAAGCCACACTCCTGCCTTACTCCTTTCCTTATCTCCATTCTCTTGGTGTCCCCATAGCTAATCTTACTTTTACTCTTTGCGGCATTTACTGTACCCGTGTCCTGTTAATAATAATTTACATCTCCCTTACCACTCCAAAGACATCTCTGGTTCCTCTTCCCTTCATGAACCCAAATTGGTCTTCTCCTATTACTTACTTGATCATATTTTCTAGCCTCTTTGTGAGTAATGTAGCCACTTTATTTTGCCACGTGTAATATCTAATTGGTGGTCTTGTACTTCTTTGCTCACTTCTCCCTCAGTAGTGGAATCATTGTCCCTTAAAGGAAGTATTTGCTCTTAGGGGGCATTGCAAATATGAACGATACATTCATTTGTTTGAAGGTTGAAATAGTCGGGAGCTGCTCCTTTAGTAGGAAATGTGTAGCTACAGGAAAGTGTGGTATATACCCTCTTGTCCAGTTTCTGGTGGTGGTGAAGTCACGGTTCCAATCCCGGTCGGAAGAACTGAGTTTTCCCCTAAATAGCTATCCCACTACTCCTTTGAACAAATTCAGGTACGCTGCCTTTATATTACATCTTACTCATCCATGTACTATTAGAGAAAGCTTGAACGGGTATTAAGACTAACAGTAAAAGTGCCAATAGTTTATGTTTCATCAAATAAAATATCTACCGATTGGCTAAATGTTTACTTATTCGAATAGAGAGTACATTTCCACTAAATCCTCATTTACCAAACTAAAAGGTTTTTAAATAACAAAGGTGAACGTTATTAAAATGCAGACTAGAAAGATGTTTCCCAAGCTAGATATGGCTGTAGATGGCAGACGTCCTTGTTGTGAACATCGCAGACCCTTGTGGCGCAGGAGAAGTCGTATTTGATGTGGATAGCGGCAATCATCCTCTGGAATCATCAAAGGTTGCATATGGTTAAGATGGTGACGAACATGGAGGGTAGCTTACCTTACAAGTAACTGCTTTATTTTATTCAACGAAGAAACTCCAATTATTAATATATTATTTTATATATAAGCTCTTTTCTGTTTAGCACCGCGTCTCACTACCTGCTCAGGCTATGCACTTATCTTAAAAGTTATATATATATATATATATATATATATACATATATCGTAACAAAATACCTACAATGATATCTCATTTGACCTTGCTAAACAAATTAATTTTCTCAGGTATTAAAAACCTACACATATATCTAAAACATTCATAAAACCCGCACGCTTAATAACTCTATAGTATAGAATTCCCAAAACAATGTTTTAAATTTTATTGACAGATCTTGTTGACATTTTTTGTCCTATATGCATCATCTTAAAAGAGACGATTAAAGAATTGTATTACAATATATATACAAATTTATACTATTGAAACTCGTCTCAAAGTATGTATGAAATCCACTAAACTAAAATTGTCTACAAAAAGTTCAAGAAAGGATTTTAGATATAATTTAATTGATGTTAATTTAGTCTGAGCTTATATTTCCCAACCCCGAGTACGTTTCAAACTATTGAATGATGTCGGAACATAACGTATATATACTGAAGTATCTATAGTGTAGGGTATGGTATTGTTTAGACTCGATGGTAGCTAATCTTTACATCCCCCNACCAGGGGGCTCCTAGGCTCGTAGCCAGATGTACTGACCACTACACCAGGGGGCTCCTAGGCTCGTAGCCAGATGTACTGACCACTACACCAGGGGGCTCCTAGGCTCGTAGCCAGATGTACTGACCACTACACCAGGGGGCTCCTAGGCTCGTAGCCAGATGTACTGACCACTACACCAGGGGGCTCCTAGGCTCGTAGCCAGATGTACTGACCACTACACCAGGGGGCTCCTAGGCTCGTAGCCAGATGTACTGACCACTACACCAGGGGGCTCCTAGGCTCGTAGCCAGATGTACTGACCACTACACCAGGGGGCTCCTAGGCTCGTAGCCAGATGTACTGACCACTACACCAGGGGGCTCCTAGGCTCGTAGCCAGATGTACTGACCACTACACCAGGGGGCTCCTAGGCTCGTAGCCAGGTGTACTGACCACTACACCAGGGGGCTCCTAGGCTCGTAGCCAGATGTACTGACCACTACACCAGGGGGCTCCTAGGCTCGTAGCCAGGTGTACTGACCACTACACCAGGGGGCTCCTAGGCTCGTAGCCAGGTGCATTGACCACTACACAACGGGGATGGTTAGATATCGGCTTATCACATTGTGTTTTCCCCATCCTATCTTTAGTCTTCACGAACATCACTATTAGCTTATAGATGAGGAAAGCAGGAGAGTTTGAGGAAATGTAGTTGTATTTGCGTGGGAAGAGAGTGATAAGCCATTTAAGAAACAAACACTCTCAGTCCACCTAGCCGGGATTCTAACTCCGATCTTCCAGTATAAAGTGAAAAAGTTATCGTTTAGATCGCACGACCACTGATCTGGCACTAAGGTGGTCGAAAGTGGATGGGTGGAGGGTCTGGACTCCCCGGAGTTCGATAGACCCCCTAATGGGGTCCATATAAACGTGTCAACACTAGAGGTACAAAGGACTCCTCGACCGGATTGTGACCCTGGCGAGCAAGAAGAGAACAAACATCCCGTGCTGTGCTAGCGAGCAGTTTGAGACCCAACAACCTCTGCCTAGTGGCCTAGTGCCACTGGGGGCTCGGTAACGAGAGGAGTTAGCCCCACCGTCTAGGAGGACAAGCTCAGCCTCAGGAGGGACCTCATGGAGAAGTCCTGGCCAGACTATACTCGAGAAGGGCTGACCAAGTGCCGCCAACATGGAGCCACTGCAACTGTTTGTGCGAGTAGATCCAAGGCAGGCAGTCCCCTCTTTCCTACGGTGTCCAATGTGGACAACATCCGGCCCTGATGTATGACATCACGAGGGAACAGTCTGTCACAAGCCCCAGACCCGGCACCCCCCCCCTCCCCCCGGCTAAAAGGATGTTATTATTTACTAATGGACCTCCACCTCCCAGAAAAATGAGCTTTCCACGCGATTGTTGTAAACTACTCGTATCTTTGGAAAGCCCCTTGCACCACTAAGCCATAATGGGTAAAATTGCTTTAAATTATCATTAAGACACGTGTTGCCAATGTTACTTGAGCTTGACAATTATTTGGAAAAGACTTATCGGACAGCATTCACCTTGAGAGAAAAGGATGAATCCCATCCTCTACGCATTCAATGGGAGCAAGATCAAGTACAGATACATCTTTCGGTAACTTTGTGTTGATATTTTGATAGTAACTCATTTATAAAGATAATCTATAAAATGGTAGTTTACCTGAACATTTCGTAAGCGTTTTAGTGATATTCACCACAATGAAGAGTGGTCCATTCTCTCCGTTGGTATGAAGACAAGGTTTTGTTACACTCAGCTCTGCTACGTCATTTCCTTGGACTGAGGTGCAGTTGAAACTTGTTGTGTTGTCGGCATTACAGGACAGACACACCGACAGTTGGCCATAATCGTTACTCTGGAACTAAATACGTTTCAATTAGTGCTTCACGACAATAGGACAGTTTCATTACCTTGTCGGAAACTAAACGTCAATTCGAACCAAACTAGCCAGAACTGGTGGTAAGATGCAGTTCCACAAAACACACACACAACTTACTAACATGATGCTTTTTTACCGATACTGACGTATGCTTACTTAGCTCTAGCGATACGAACATCCTGTATGTGTGAATGGCTACCAGGTGAAAGATAGCTCCTGTAATATCGGCACGAGGCAGTACGTGCATTCATCAGGTTCGAAACAAAGAGCGGACCACTGTCCAATTCCATCATAAGACCATAAAACATGTGTACGCAACGCCTGATTCGATGTCCATCCCTCTACGTATTACGTATCGTAGCGTTGATAGAACCTAGTCACTGGGAAATGGTTCTGTGGTGAGCGGAACATGGTAATATTCATGTGTGTAGTTGTTATTAAATAGAATTTCATAAGGTAATCATTAATAAAATATGTCCACCCTTCATATATTTTAAAATTAATCAATATTTTCAAAACATAAAACTCAAAGCAAATATTCCCTCCCATAGCTGGGTGATTAAAGATATTTATTTTTTATTGTTGACAACTAAATTTCATCGTTCGCAGTTACTCCACCTCTATTGCAAACACTTGTGAAACATGTAAAGTAAATTATATGATTATAAAACCAGTATATATTTAAATTATGTCTATTAACAGAGGAAAAATAATCGCGTATATATCTTGGGTTTTAGTTCTACATTACATTTTTTATCGAGGTTCAATTACTGAAAGTTATAATAATTGTATTGGATACAAACTTATATAAACACCAATCTCTTTTCCATTTGTGTGAACTACTTTTTCCTTTAGCTGCTTTATAAGCCTTTTCAACCCAAAACACAAATACAATCGGTCGGCAAATATTTTATTTTTATTGCAATAAAATAATACAGCAAATGTTTTTATCAAGAGCAGGTTATGCTAAATCATTACCTATGTTAAGAATTATATTGTTTTGCTTCTTTACACTTTTCAATTGCATATTTTTCTTATAAAATAAGCGTATTTACCTCAAAGGTGCTGGTTTGAACATTGTCTAGAAAAGCTGGATGAATTCGATAAGAGCTAATGATCCCTGGTGTGACGTAGTCCTCAAACTCGGGTTGGTCGCCTTTGTTGGAGCAAGGGGCACCCATCACATAGCTCGGAACTGGAACAATACACAGACTAATGGCTATCCCTATTTAATGAAAGGTGTTTAACTAGGAGCGAATATAGTAGCACAAATCATCGATACGTTCACTGAATCCCTGGATCCAAAGGCTCAGTAAATATATGATGGGTTTATTGTTCTCTGATCTCTTGTTGGGGAGTCAGTAAGTATTGTGCAATTTTTACTTATGATTCTCACGACCAGTAATATAAGTCTCAACCTTTATTTGCATGGCGAGCTATTTCTTAATATAGGCACGTGATTCCAATGAGTCACTAATATATTGTTTGTAGTTATCTAGGGGAAAGGAAAATAAGTGTAGACAAACCTTTGATTAAAACACGTTTCAATGTTTTGATCAATCAAATTATTAATATATATTGAAACAATTAATTAAAAAATAACAATACATATCAGGTTGATATGAAGAATGTACATATATGTTCATGAAATGTGAAACTTATTGGTTATTAATTAAATATCGCCGGGACCGAGACAGTTTATTTACTGGGTTTGTATTTTTCTTAAACCTTTGTTCAACTTTAAAAATATTTTTAATCTACTTTCCTTCTTCAGCGCATTTTATAACCAATCATATTACTTGTCGGACGGACAGTTTCAGAGCTCTCGATTCTGATTGGTTATGGAACATACCATAATTGAAAACTATATTCAAATTTGTGTTAATGCTATATAAAATTTAAAGTAAGGCAATGCAATTTAAAATAAAATAAAATAAATTTTGTGTTGATCCAAACCTTGAGAGTTGGTAAGCAATTTACACTAACAAGTTTAACCACTTGACCGGGATTCAAACCCTGACCTCCCGTCATTGGCTGTCAAATCTATTGAGAGAGTGACGCCTTATTCAGTTTGACATTGATAATTAAATAAGTTTAAAACAACTTCGGTGGCCGCATGGTCTAAGGCACTACTTTTATAGTAGGCTAGACTGCCGATGACGGGGAGATCGAGGTTCAAATCTCGACTGAGTGTACTGAGGGTGGTTTTTTCCAAAAATTGATTTACAATCTCTCTCCACGCAGGTGCGAGTAAACTTCCTCTAAATATAACCTTCCTAATCCCTTATCCCATTAGCGTGATTATTACCCAAACGGGTAGTAAGGCGCGGTGATAGATAAAATATATAAATCACACACAAATGTGAACGTCTTTCCAGGCAGNCCCCCAAGGGAACGTCTTTCCCGGGCGGTGGCCCCCCCCCCCCCCGCGCCACTATTTTAGAAGGCTAGGTACTCCGCAGGAAAGGGACAATGGACTTCAATAAACCTTCAATACCACCTGACTTTACACATATAATATCCACAGAGAATCTCCTTGGCTCAAAGGATGAAGGGCTCTAAATTCTAGTGTTATTTTCGATAAATTACACTAACTGAAATAAACATTAAATATCCAGTCATATATAGATGTAAGTTATGCTGATTTAGAGCCTGCAAATGTAATACTTAAATAATATCATAGCAAATAACAGAACATTTAATTTTAAAAACACTTAGGTTTACTATTTTGAAACCAACTTTCTTTTACTGTAGAACATTTTTTGTTTGGTTCTGAAATAGTTTTTCTTCTCCTAAATGAAAGTTGCTATAAATGGTGATGGTCAAATATTTTACCTCGATAGTTCTAAAGGTAGACATTGGATATAAGAAATCAATAATAGATCGTAATGATGATCTACATTTGAAGAGTCTATCCCATCTCCCAACTAATGTAGGTGCACTCCTTCTAAACCACCTTTCTAATTACTACCTTTTAAATGAAGCCAGTAATGACTATGGTGTTGGACGTAATAAATAAAACAACCCACTCACCAAAACTAAAACCAAATTAGGCATTTGTTTAAAAATATGTTTTTTGAGGTAATGTTGAAATGTATTTATTTTTCCATTGCTGTCAGGACAACTAATTTGAAGTGTACTACCCTATACTAGACATAGTTAATATTTTTGGGATGAGCTGCCAGTTGAAAATACCTTGACTGAGCACATCCACTACAGATGACACCACAGTGGCTGAGTCAGAGCTTGCCACGTTGATACTAATATCAACATTTTGTTGGTCCAAATTCAACAATTCCTTAAACATCCCAGAGTTAAGAAACGATGTCACATAGATCATCTTCACATCTAGAAACAAATTTATTCCAATATTGGCAACAATAATTAGTAAATAAGTATTAACTTAAGCATATTTATGAACATTGTAATGTATTAGCAACGTCTCCAAGCTCTCGTCCCCAAGGTGAGACATTCCATCACTTTATTACTGAACAAGGGAATGTTTTAGCACCACAGTTTACCGCAACGTAATTGTTAGCTGATGGTTTACTATCCTGAAAAAACCTCTGATATTGATTACGGAAATGGTCGGTAAGAAATACTTCCGCTATCCGCTGGGCTGAGTCAGTTTTTTAAGGTGAACGTGGAGCGCTGTCAAAATAGAAAGCGTCTACAGTAGCCCCATGTCTTCTTTGGTAATGACTGACAGCTCACAGCTGACAGCTAAAAGCTTTGAAAAGCTACCAGACCAAATTATGTATCCCTACGCCAAACCATATGATCTGCAAAAACATGTGTTAAGCATCTATCACTTCTGACGGTCAAAATTTAGGTATATACCTAAATGCTGACTGTTAAAAGTCAGCTGTGAGCTGTCAGTCAGCCCCAAAGAAGCCATGGGGCTACTGTAGCAGAGCGGAGTTGCAGCTTTCAGCTTACGGAATGATAGTGAAATGTTTGAAGGTAAGGCACTCATCAGTTTGGCAATACAGAGGAGACTTTATCACTCTGGTAGGCACTTTATTTCCGTTTTTAGCATGACGATGTCAAAGCAATAAGTGTTCATAACGACCTACCTGTCGAATACGAGACAATAAAGCCTATCGTCCACAAATAAGTAGCACACAAACACATGCGTATCTAGATCTATCAGGGTGTACATTTGAGGTGGTCGGGATCCGAACCAGAGACGTACGGTGATAAAAGTTGCGTGCGCTAAAAATATAACATTTTTAATATCCATTTTTGTAGCAACCTTGATCATTTGTTTGTAATAATTAAAAAATGCTAGTAGTATATTATATTAATTAAGTATATGTAATATATTGTAAAGACCTCTACATTGCCACAGTTGAGAAGGCCAGACCAGTGATCCTTCATGATAGACCCTACTTCAAATATAAATAAAGCAAGTGAACAGGATTAATGATTGCACGCAAATAACAATTCAAACAACTTGTTGATCATGTCAGCTAGAGATAAACTGAAAAGATTACCTTTTAAATGCAGATTTAGCTGGGAATTGTGAGGCGAGACAGTATTAGGACCTTCTGGGATCAAGTCTGTGAGCTCTAGATCTAGCTGGGAATTGTGAGGCGAGACAGTATTAGGACCTTCTGGGATCAAGTCTGTGAGCTCTAGATCTAGCTGTCTTGGTCTGGTCTCTGCATGTCAGGGCCATTAGAGTGCACTTAAGATAATAGGGTGGGGATGATGCAGTAACAATCTAGAATATATGGACTCAAATTGGCGTGGATTGAGAGGGAGAAACCATCTAGGTGAAACCACTTTCATTACACCAAGCCAGGATTCAAACCCCTATTATCCTGTCAATGGTGAACCAGACTAGATGTGCTTGATATTTAGTTCGTGTAGCCACCGATGTGAGTCGCGTGTTAAAACTATATCTCTAAAGTCACGTGAGGATTTGGCTGAATTTTAATTAAATGCACCAGCATTCTCGAGTAGAATAGCTCACAAGTAAATGTACCCGGAAGCAGTTGTTCCTCAACTGGCCAGTTGAGAGGAGGAACAATAGCCACCTTCCATGCCCTAAAGAAAGAAGGTTTATTCTCACTTGGGCTCTGTGTCTTGAAGTCTTGCAACACAACTTTGGCCCGACTCATGTCGTCATTGGATATTGTGGAGCTGTACGCAAGGATCAGAACCACGTCTGAAACTCCCCCAATGCTTGATTTACTCTCCTCTTCTACCGCCTTGTCTCCAATATGGACCTTCACAGCTTGGAGTGAGAGCGGGAGATACAAACCAGTCGGCCCTGACAAAATCAACATTTGCAATCATCTACTCAAGCTTGCAGTTCTTAGCAAACTTATAAACTAATGAGAATACCGTGAGTACAATCAATTGTTAGTAAACTAGAAACAACTTACAAAAAATATGGCGGTAATTGCTATTTGACATCAACTCACATGTAATGTTTGGACTAGTTAGTAAATATTGGCCAAAATATGGCGGTAATTGCTATTTGACATCAACTCACATGTAATGTTTGAACTAGTTAGTAAATATTGGCCAAAATATGGTGGTAATTGCTATTTGACATCAACTCACATGTAATGTTTGGACTAGTTAGTAAATATTGGCCAAAATATGGCGGTAATTGCTATTTTACATCAACTCACATGTAATGTTTGGACTAGTTAGTAAATATTGGCCAAAATATGGCGGTAATTGCTATTTGACATCAACTCACATGTAATGTTTGAACTAGTTAGTAAATTTTGTTCAAATATTTCCGTGACATTTTGTGTGGTGTTTAAAATCCAGCTTCCATCTCTTCCATTGACGAGATTTATACTGCTCCCGTAGTAGGACACATCCATCTGTTCTGCTAAATATCTGAACATAAGAAACAAGGTAATAACACCCTTTCTTTATCAATACAGCTGTTTAGCTGTTAGCTGTACTGGAGACCGCAGCGGTGGGCATGTCGGCTAAATGTAAAGCTCATCTAGACTAATCTGCTGGTGATGGGGAGGTCGGCGTTCGATCCTTGATCAGGTGCACCGAAAATGTTTTTTTCTTAAATCGTTTGACACTCTGCTTCCTATCAAATGCTGATATTTTTTGTAAGTTATCCTACCTCACCCCAAACATATATGTGCAGTTAAAAATGAATACGCCCCTATAGCCGGGACATGTGTGACATTGTTACGATTACCTGAAGGTAGAAATAGAACTATCGATAGAAGACATTCAAATACACTTCATGTCAATACTTACGTTATAAGTCTAATCCCTTCTTGTTGAGTCCATGTTCCATCAACAATGACGCTCAGATGTACACGAGGACGGGGTGACTGGGTTGTAGCGCAGCTAATTTTATTCCAAACACTGGCTGCAAACAAAACAATACACGATATACAATAGCCTTGTCTAGACAATACCAGACCAAAACTATTACGACTCACAGGGTATATTCAACGTATATTGACGCGGACTCTTAGTTTGGAGCATTGTGAGCCATTAAATGGAGATTTCATTTGTTTTCCTTTAAAATGGTCTCGTCAAGCAAGTATTTATGCAAATTCTTTAAATTTATCTTCCTCAACCTTTTACTTAAGTGAAGTTGACATTAAACGGTACAAAACAGATATCAGGGTACACAGATGAGTTATCTTTGTTGGGCAATAGTAAGGAAGCTGTTGCAAGAAATGCACACATTTTACTAGAGGCTAGTAAGGAAATAGGTTTAGAAGTGAAGATTACTGCGAACACCATATCATTTGACAGGGTTAGTGAGTTTAAATATTTAGAACGATTTTAACTGGCATTAACGATATTATATTGGAAATTAGGAAAGAACACAGTCGGTAAATGCATGTTATTACTCAGTCAGTAAGTTGCTGACATCTCGCCTGCTGAGAAGGAATGTAAAACTCAGAATATACATATCAATAATTTTATCAGTGGTTCTCTTTGGGTGTAAAACATAGTCCCTTACCTCAAATTACAAAAACAAATTAAAATTTGTGAAAACAAGATGATTTTGAGGATATTTGGTGCAAAAAGGGATGAGGATACTGGGGAGTGGAGGCTACACAATGATGAGTTACATACCCTGTACTCATAACAAGACATTGTTAGGATAGTCAAGTCTCGTATATTACAGTGGATCAGACATGCAGTGTGAATGGGAGAATCTAGAACCTTGATCAGGGTAGTGACCGGCAAACCCAATGGGAAGAGACCATTGAGAAGACCAAGACGTAGAGGGGAAGATAACATTAGAATGGACCTGAAAGAGATAAGGTATAACGAGGTGGACTGGACAGAACTAGCTCAAGACGGGGATAGGGTGTGATGAGGTGGACTGGACAGAGCTAGCTCAAGACGGGGATAGGGTGTGATGAGGTGGACTGGACAGAGCTAGCTCAAGACGGGGATAGGGTGTGATGAGGTGGACTGGACAGAGCTAGCTCAAGACGGGGATAGGGTGTGATGAGGTGGACTGGACAGAGCTAGCTCAAGACGGGGATAGGGTGTGATAAGGTGGACTGGACAGAGCTAGCTCAAGACGGGGATAGTGTGTAATGAGGTGGACTGGACAGAGCTAGCTCAAGACGGGGATAGGGTGTGATGAGGTGGACTGGACAGAACTAGCTCAAGACGGGGATAGGGTGTGATGAGGTGGACTGGACAGAGCTAGCTCAAGACGGGGATAGGGTGTGATGAGGTGGACTGGACAGAGCTAGCTCAAGACGGGGATAGGTAGCATACTTTTGTAAGTGCGGCAATGAGCTTTCGAGTTCCTAGAGCCTTAGAGTAGGTAAGTAAGAAAATTTAGAGTGTTTATAACCTACTTGCAATATAATAACATAAAAATAATAATATATCTACGTATATAGATGTAGTTGACTTAAACAAATTTCTGGTTAAACTTCGTGTAGTAATTTTATAAATGGCATGCACATGACAATATATTTTATAGAGTTTTCAAAAATATTTTAAACTTTTTTTTTAGGTTTTTTGGCCAATGTAATATTTAATTGACAACATTAAAGTGTAATGAATACCATCAGAATACATTATTATCCAAACTTACGCAGATACGCCTCGTAGGCTTTGATTGCGTCCTCGCTGTATTCCCGTAACTTGGTGTCGGAGATAAAAACACTCTTAGTCACGAAAGAAAGCACTTGAGCAAAATTAGTAGTTTCTGTGAGTAGAGAGCTGGAGTCAACCAAATTTGGAAAATTTTCTTTCCTGTTACACGCTTTGATGTTTTGATCAAAATTCACCCCATGCTCTGAGTAATACATCTCCAGTATTTGAGATAGCCTTAGACGCTGCATCAATCCGGTCCAATAGTTGATCTGGCTCCCAATAATGAGTCCTGGAAATACAAACCTTTTCAACATCAAATGGCAATGGCTAACATCGCTCCTATTTGGAAAACAGGCATTCAATCCCAATAGTTTAATTTGGGGATGCTATTGACTCTACATTCTTTCTCAAGACAGTTGCTTATGGTGTTCCTTAAACTTTCAATTTCACTATTTTCACACAAATAACACTCAATTCCACTTCTAAGCTGATTCAGTGGCCGCATGGTCTAGTGCATCACTCTCGTGTTACACTACATTGCCTATAACAGGAATATCAGAGTTCGAATTCCAGTCGGGCGTACCGAGGTTTTTTTCCTAAAGGGTTTTCCACTTTCCCTCTATGCAAATGCGGGCACACGTTATATAATTTCAACCTTCCTCATCTTTAACTCATTAGCGTGATTAGTAAATGCCCGTATAACCTGAATAGGTAGTAAGACGTGGTTCTATATAAATCACGAATTCCACTCAATTTCACGAATCTCAACCATCTTCACCACTCTCGACCAATTTCTCCATTATTTATAATTTCACTTTTCTATTACAATTTTAACAATCACCCCAATTCTCTCAGCAGTTCTCGGCGAATTTCTCAATTCTATGAAATCGTTAACAGCCGGTAATAACAATGGCGGATACAAATAATCCCAATAACGCGTGTTCCCAGAGAATGCGCGTGTGGCAGGTACGTTCACACAGCTCAAATATTGTGTTGATAAACCTGACCCCCCCCCCCCNACCCCCCCCCCCCCTCACCATGGTAATAATACCTCTAAACTAACACACTCACAACTGAATTCAGATTGAATAACTCTTGGGTTGAAACAAAATCTGAGTCACCCCTCGTTTAACAGGTGGACATTAGAGGTCCATATCCATCAGCCATTTTTTCGTTTCTAGAAATGAACTTACCGTCAATATTTGCCAAGAGTTCTGCATCTGTCATCTGCCAGAGACCACTGTGATTTTGATTCATGTAAAATGCTCTTGATACAACTGTGTCATTCCATTTTCCACCTAGCCCTACAGTCATGTTGTTCACATATGCCCCTTGATACGTCACCATTTCAGCCAGGTCTCCTAAAACAAGTATCTGATGAGTTATTCAGTAAAAAGTTGTAATGTTTGCTATTAGCAGAAGGTGTAATCTTAAGTAAAAGCGCTAGTATTCGTAAGAAAAGGAAAACTAAACTGCTGAAAACCATATATATATATATATATATAAGATCACGCTCGAACCAGAAAACGTGTCGATGTGCTTTTCTCTGCAGTACGTATTTGGCTATCACTCATGGTAATTGATAAATGTCCAAAATGAGGTAAACCTTTATGTAAATGGATGTAAATTTGTTTTCTTTATACCAAAAACTGTTTTTGGTCATAACAACTGAAATAATATTCACGATCCCTTCCATGCCACCTTAAGAGATGTATTTATATACCAGCTTTCCCCATTCGTAATCCTACTTGCCCATGTTTGTGGTTCATTTGTATCTTGTTTGATCGAAAGGAGATTGATTTGGAATGATCCTTATTTCCAAGCATATCTCGGCTCCCCCATTGAGGATCCGGTCCAATCAAATGTTACCTGCAAGAGTGGCGGCCCAATAGTTCGTCACTACTTTTGAAGTGGAAAGTCTCTGGAAGGCTTCTGTTCTAAGAGCCTCATTAGAAGGTCTGGCTAGCTTGGACATTTCCACACTTTGCACCTGAAGTTTTGTGGCAATCCCAGCCAGGACTTGCCCAGGGCTAACTTGACCCCAATGGGACGTGCGAACTATTCCATCCTCGATAGGACAGCGAGAAGTGTCAGCTTCATAGCGTTGAGTCGATAGAGGATTAACACTAGCTGGTCTACAACACAAATAGTCGGGGTGGGGTGTCAGAATGGAAAGCTTGTTTTGATGTTTGAACCAATTTTGGTTGTCTGTTTATGATTAATTTTGAGGTATATTTTAAGATATCACTTGAAGCCACTCTGTAACCATTGAGCGATTTGAGCAATTCAATGTAGCGTCCAATATGGCCACCAGAAGGTAATATATATTTTTTCAGTTTGTAAAATAATCTAGTGATTGTATGGTCCACGACAATGTCATAGTCCAAATAAGAAGAAAAGTGTGTAAAAATAGACGATACAACAAGCGTATGTGCTAAAAAAATTGAATCAAAAATACATACAAGTAAACAGTTAGGAGACGCCAATTTTGAGACTTTGTAAAAACGTTTTAAAACCAACTTGAATTTGGTTTAACATATCAACCAAACGTGTGTCTCAACCTGTACCTCAAAGACTCACATAAATTATTATTATTATTATTAGCACCGCGTCTTACTACCCGTTCGGGTTATACGCACTTACGCTAATGTGTAATGGTAGGGTGATTGTGAGATGAAATGAAGGACCTACAGTTTAACGTGGAATCCGAACCACAGTGGAGGCCTGGCATTCCTCACATTCACAAGATGTCTTGTCAGAGGTGAAGGAAGGGTTTGGTAATCAGATAAATCTTTGCCGGGACCGAGGATTGAACCCCGGCCGCCAGCATAGAAGTCTGACACTTTACCCCTATACCGCCAGGTCACCTCTCACATAAATCAAACAGTTAAAAGAAATCATCCCAAGGAATATGAGCGAGTAAATAAACTAATCGACAGTTAACGCTACGAATCAGATTATTATAATTTTAAGTGAGACTGCTTGTAATTTGGAGAAGAGTGCATGGGCCACTATTCAAATGTCTTAATCACTACAACCATTATTTTATTGTAAGGGCAGTAGAGATTAAAAATGGAATTTTAGATGCATGCAATAAAAGGCAGGACAAATGGGTCAAAGAAGTACAGCTAAGAATTGTGGGGGCCCCATGCGATGTATAAGCTGCAGACGCTAGGTATGACTGGAATAGCCACAAATCATTTACGAATAATCGAAATATCAGTGCAGAAAAAAATAAAGTACTCAGTGGTGCTACGAGATATAAAGATGCTGTTTTAAAATAAATCACATAAGAAATTACTGAATATAGTAGTCAAACATGAAACAGTGTCAAGCTATCTTTCCAATTGAAGTTTAGAAGAAGCACTATATCACGAACAGCCTTTGCGCAAAAACCGCAAGAGTGTTTTGGAAAATAACAGTTAGTGTTATTATTTCCTGGAAACTAGTTTGATTCAAAAAACATTTAACAATGGCCCTAATCCCCACATAAAAGTTTAAAGATGTAATTTAAGAATATGAAAACCTCTAGCATCTGTTATGCGACGAGAAACTCTGACAACGGACAAATCAGAGTACCATGTTAGGTTCAACCTCCTCTATATAAGACAGGAATGTAGTCAAACACCGTCCTTCTCAGGAGGAGGACGTCCAAAATAACAACATTAAAAATAAACAATAACATTGCTGAGTGACCCATATGAACATTGCACAAATAAATATATATGTATGTGTGTGTGTGTGTGTGTGTGTGTGCGCGCGCGTGAACTGTATCCAGCCGGATCGTTCAAATATATACCTAAGTAAAAAGAAGAATTAATCATTAAATAGCAAGAGGTAATTCGTTAATGGGACAACATCGGTCATTGTTTTGGGTGGGACGAAACATAAAAGATAAATCAGAGATGAACGATTTTATTATAATTTATTAAAATGAAGGATATAGTAGTTTAACTAAAACAATATATTTTTCAAAATTAAAAGTATATTCAATACTACAACAATATGATATGTCAAAACTATTTACTCGCCATATAAATGATAATTACTGTTTTCATAGAGAATGAACTTATCTATCCCAGGCCATTTTTTGAAGAGAATTATGTGACTAGTTTTGATGATAGGATTGGGAAATTAGAATAAAAGTGTACTCGGAACCAAACCACTAGTTATTGGGTTTATTGTCTTAATAAACCAGTTCTGCTAGTGATGAATTTTGTGAGAGCAGAAAGTGAAGCAGATTGGTATATTCACATTTGGAGTATAAATGTTGCTCTACTTTGCTGTTGTTGGGCCATGAAATTATTCACAGTATACTTCGATTAATGTTATGGTCATGGAAATAAATCCACTGAAATACCTAGGTCGTTTTTAAAGGATAACATTTATTGAAACATATAAAGCTGTGTATAGCGTAGAAGATGCTCTTGATATTACAGAAGCAAGATTTTATCTTTGGGCGAACACAATTGACAGACGCAGCTGCGAGCTCCTTCTTTCCCTTCGCTTCCGGTCGCTACTGAAAGTTTTACGGAAAATGTTAAGCGTGCTCACTTCCAAGCTATATTATAGCTATCTGCAAAGATTCCTTCTTTACCAGGCATAGATCCAGTATCATTTGGATGGGAGAGGAAAGAAGAAAACAAAGATAGTATTCCCAATGGATTTCCAGAGAACATTCAAATCGCACCTGACTACATTTTGGGAATGGCAAAGGGTTTCATTTTGGTCCGATGAGCCCAGCACTACTGCAATAGTATGATATTTACATACTTCTCAGGTAGGTAGTAATTCATGCCGCTTAATGTGTCACTGATCCACGAAACGAAAAAATGCTATAATACTCAAACGAAAATTGATAAAGCAATAACAAAAAGTGGCTTTGAAGAAGTTTGGTGTGATTTTTACGTTTTAATAAAACAATCTTATAATTACTAAGTTTTTAATTACTTTCAATTGTTAAAACACAGTTTATTTTTTCAACGAATTGACTATTTTCTCTCGCCTTGACACAAAATATATATAAAATGAAATGCCACACACTATTGTTGCACCACAATATCAATGCCATCTTTATTTACTCAAATTGGAGACCCTGGTGTAATAAATAAACAGCTCCGTTTATAGGCTTTTTTTTCTCAGCAGATACCAAAAATCGTTTATAAAAAAATTAGTGTGGATGTAAGGTTGAATAAAATGGTATTTCTAAATAACAAATGAATAACACAATTTTTTCATAAGTTCAATCACACTTGTTATTTTATAAACAGTTCTTTTGTGTCTCCTGAAAATAAACAAAAATGGAGCTGTATCTTCTGCACCGGGGTCTTCAATCGCCCAAGGGCTACAGAGTGTAATCAAGTGGATTTGAAATATAAATAACATAAGATATCAAAAACACCCAAAACTTTGTATCCATATCTTAAAACAATGTTATCTGAATATGAAGCATTTCGCATCCTGACTAAAACAAGATTGCAGCTTTTCCACCTTCGATTAGGAACTCATAGGGCCTACTTGTCATAAGTTTGAAATAGTTCCACCATCTTGAGTTACTGATAAGCAGACAATTTCATAAGATCATTGATTTAGTTAAACTCGTGTTTTAAAAATGTCGGTGAGGACGTTATAAACCCAAGTAGCTCAGAGGTGGGATACATTTAAAGTTAAAATATAATACTGCGTTGATTGATTAAATGTCCTTGTATCTCATTAATTCTTTAGTTCTGTTTTATTTTCTGGTTTCACTATAACCAGTAATAACCTTAAACAAATATGTATTGCTTTTTATTAAAGTCTTAGGGTAACTATGTAGTAATGATAGGTGGTAGTAGTAATGGTAGGTGGTGGTAGTAGTATTCCTCAACTGTCAGCTGCAAGGTGAATTGTCCCTCAATTTGGCATGTACTGTACTATCCACTGTACTTACATAGCTAACTGGTGGTGTGCGGTGTTGAAGTCATGTGGACACACGATGTCCTCATCTCCACGCTCCCACATGTCTACACTACTGGACAACATGAAGTGGAGTGCGCACTGCTCGACGAACAGACAACATCAACATTAGAGACAGTTGGACAGGTCATAGTGGCAACATCATTTGCTCTGGGCTCAGTGGGGTGTGCTAATATCAACACACAGTTTGCAAATCACTGCACGGCTCTACCACTGAGCTATCTAGGACTCATGTCATTCTTCACTCATGGGTGAATCCTGTGCCTATAATAGACGTGTGGGAATCATGAGCTACATAGGAGCGACTAATAGTGTATGAGCTATCAAACAGCACAGCCATCTGCGACTCACCAGGGCTGTTATGTTCACAAGGATACAATACAAGATTGTCAGACACTATGAGTGAGCAAGGGACAAATCCTGGGTAACTCAGCGGTAGTTCATTGAGGCACTAAGTCAAAGGTCCCGGGTTTGATTCCTGTATTGGTCATTTTTCAACCTATCTAGTTAATTGGGCTGTAGTAGGACTAAGTTTATTTGCAAGATTTGTCATCATTTTAATGATGGTCCATAAGAGCCTTCATTAGTTACTTAACGTACTTTTATTAGTTTTAAGCCCACTATGACTAGAGACCAGATAGTTTGTCTAGCTAAGACTAGAGAGACCAGATAGTTTGTATAGCTAAGACTAGAGAGACCAGATAGTTTGTATAGCTAAGACTAGAGAGACCAGATAGTTTGTCTAGATAAGACTAGAGAGAATAGATAGTTTGTCTAGATAAGACTAGAAAGACCAGATAGTTTGTCTAGCTAAGACTAGAGAGACCAGATAGTTTGTCTAGATAAGACTAGAGAGAACTTAACATTCAACTTTCTTATTTATTATGATTTTCAATGCCAATAGAATGACCAACCAATTTTCCCTCATTTACTGTAGTTAGAGGTTTTACCTTTTCTTTGGCTGTGAGCGTTACGTTAGGAAATATCACATCATTCCCCGAGATGAGTTCACCGATTAGAATCTGGTGTTTAGGATATTGCACTCCGGTTGGAGAGAACGGAGTAACGCCCGAAGATTGGACAACTTTGGGACTACGTTCAATTCCATCCATACGAAATCTGTAAGAAGTATTTATTGTTAGACAATTTAGATGAGAGAAAGAAGCTAAATCCAATAAGCTTGACGTTGACAGATAAATATGATTTATTTATTTATTATAAAACAAAAGCAGTAACAAAGGGTAGCATGATAAAGTATATTAAATGTATACATACAAATAAATAAGTTTAGGTTTGAAAAACAACTTGAAACGTTAAGTAACAATATTGACTTCTTTGTTCAACAATAGTAACCAATTCATTACTTTAGTAAAAGGGAAAAGGCAATAACCAAGATCTAACAACCATTATTATCAAAATATTCCTAAGTTCCCAAGCCTGATGGACTTCTGTTAACATTTTCATTATTCCAAGTCAGAAGGACTTTAAACAATCGTAAACATGTGTTTACTGAAACTAAAAAGAAAGTTTTACAACAATTAACATGGCTGTTCAACAATAGCTTTCTTAGTTATAAGACCTTTAACTAATATACGTCACGTTTAAAATCTTGAACAGGACCTTGAATCATTTAAAGCAAATTACCTAAGTTCTAAGAACTTTGAATCAATTACGTTGTAAGTCATAAGGATTTTAATAATCTTAACAGTTTGGTCCTTTTTCTTCTAAAGAGACTTTTAACACATTTCATAAATATCACAGGTCTAGAAAAACTTCTACTAACATCAGTTATTAGACTCAACATTTACTAGTCGTAAGGACTGAAAATTATTTTTATGTTACATTTAATTTGTTAAAAGGACATAGAAATTATTAAAAACAATTTTAAGTCAAAATCTGTAAATAACGAATACTTTAAATGGTTTAGGCCAAAATATATGTATCATAAGGGCATTCTATTATTTTACACTAAATATATTTAAAAGAATGATAATTCAGAAATAATAACTCAATACCACGAGGTTCCGTTTGTATATTTAAAGTTTAAAGCCGAAATTGATTTTAGAATTACAAATGCCGAGAAATAATTTTGTGATCTTAAATTTTTAAAAGGAAGTAGAAGTGTCCTCGACAAATACCCCGCCAAGAGTGAAGTTTCCTTCGCTCTCCTCGTGGTATTTATTTGGTATATTTCCTCAGAGAGGGGAGAGGGAGGGGTTTCATACAACACAGAAATACACAGAAAAGGGGGGAGTCGGTGGAAGGGGAGTACGTGGCGAGACGGAGGTGGAAAAATCTAGACCAGGCATCTCGGCGACGTGGAAATTTTCAGCGCCGGAAACGCCATACGTCATTCATAGCAACCCCAGTGACAACTTAGCGTTGGCCTGGTCAGTTAACTCACGCGCTAAGTCTAGACCACAAGTACACACAATCACGGGTCGCTGGACGTGGGAGATTGTCAGTTTGGATTGAACATGGTGAAATGGCACATGGTTAGTCTAGGATATCATCACATTAACTAGTTACACTTATTATTTGATCACATTACATGTATTTTACTATTATTAAGATGTTGTAGCTACAGAACTTTCTAATCTAACAAACCACATAAAGAATAATCAGCTAGTATTACATTATGAATTTACCTAGTCTCCAACTCTGCCCCATTCAATATAGCATATCCACCACCAACCGCAGTCTACTTGGACATACTCAACCACACCCCCTGTGGGTTTGCGTACCTATAACAGCACCACCAATGGTCCAATGGGCAGCTCTCCCCCACAGGAAGTGAGTCGTTAAATTACAATATAAAGGCAAGTATATCACCAGGGACCTTTAATGATCTATTCTCTTCAAGCCCTCCCGACCCCTGTCTCACCAGCGTAATTATAGTTAAGCCTAAAGGAAATTACTAAGATGATGCCTGGGTAAAGGGAAGAACTAAGCGAAAATTACTCATATGGCCCAAAGGCAGTTTATTACAATGGATGTTAAACCAAAAAATAATATACAATATGGTCTGATAGACATAAAGACAATAATGACTATCCGTCGTGTCTGACAACACTACGCCCCATACGTTTATACAAATAATATTGACGTTCTATAACAACAGAAACAGTTTCAAAATAGGATAGTTCAATAATTAAATTTGCCGCGGCTCAAAGCCTACGCATATAAAATACTCTAAACATCTCGCTACTCANGTAAACAAAGAGACCCACTGCTATCGTCATATGACCGCTAACACAACTAATAATCAGATACTTTTAACTCCGGACAGACGGCTACGTTTAACTAAGTTTACAACCCTAGCCGGAAAACACTAGCTAATGGCCAAAGGTCGGATATATAACAGTTTACATTACTCTTCACTAATATTACAACCCTAGCCTGAAAACTATTAGCTCGAGGCCAAAGATTATATTATATAACCATTTACATTACTCTTCACTGAGATTTCAAACCTAGCCTGAAATTAACTATCTCGCAGCCAAAGATCAAATTTATTCTTTCACGATGACTTACATAATAAATATCCTGAGGCCTTACATAGTGCCCAAGTGTGCCCTACTTCTAGATGGCATCAAAGAGTGCCGTACATTTCTAAACATATGCTTATATCTAGTTCTGCCCAGCAAGGGGGGAACATGGGCGGAAAGAATGACTGCATAATGCGGTCATGATTAGCCAATCACCATAGCGTATGTCGTCCACGTTGCCTGCGCACAGCAGCGTTGAAACATACATTCAAGGGAGTGGGGGTGACCACGGTCAGCCGATGCACAGAATAAACCACTTAGACCGGCCACCTCACGCATGCGCTCTTCAAATGGATAGTTTTCGTCAGAAAAATGTTCGACTTAAACTTTGAGTTCCCAAACAGAGTATATTGCAGTGAGGATGAACAAGGTCGTTCCGTGGCGCGACCGTCGAATTTGTACGAGAGCCCAGCTTGACTGTTGAATGGTGAGTACACAGACGTTGTTGGTGCTGGGCTAGTCTCTATCCACGGTACAATACAATCCACCCGAACGAGATACCGTGTTCAACTGACAAGCCATGTCTTAAGACGTCAGCGCGGGTGAGAGGAAGTTCCTTTTTCAGTTCTTTCTTCAGACATCTAGTGCATTCCAGGAATTTCGGCCACATTAACGGCAAGTGATCACACCATACTGCCTATTGAACAGCTCTCTCTCTCTCTCTTTGGACTGGGGCTATATAAATAACCGTGGAGTAGCTTTAATGGCACGCTTGGCGACAATAGGGAACGAGGAGCTATCTTGTTAGTCACATAAAATCTTAAAAATGTAGAACCAAATTATTTATTTTTGACGTAATACATATATATTCTTATTGTTATCTAAATTCAGTTTAGGTTAAAGTCTTGGCTTAGTCTTGGCAATTGATTTAATAAATATATGTCTTAACTTTAACGTAATAATTTCAATTTACAATGAATTGGCATTATGTCATGTAAATCGCGCCATAGATAGATAACAAGTCTGTTTGAATTGGCGACTTTATGTTGCCACAGTTTGCCTGGCTCCAAATATTAATTAATATCATCTGTAATTAATATTTCTCGTTTGAGATAAACATGACAGTAAAATAAACTCAAGCTCTTAGGTAAAGACCCCTTTTTATTGTTTTTGTAAAATAACTTCTTCTTTGAGAATGTTCACATTATGGTCATGAGTAGGGCTAGGATTTTTATGATTTTGCAATTTTTTTTTCTACCAAACCTAGAATGTTCAAGTGTATACAAAGTGTTTCATAATAAGCTAAGTTGATTTAAGTAACTTATTAAGGCATAATTTAGCCTGTTTCCACGTTTTTCCACAAAATGGCCTATTTTTATGTTTTTCAGTAATTTTAAGGCATTTTTTTGTTATTTTTCTATAATTTCCCCTGAAAACCAGAAGCAGGACTGAGAATAAAAAGGGGGAGGAGGATTGCTCGTGTTTAGAACACCTGTACACGCATTATAGCAAACAGTGGTGCCACCATGGTGGTAAGACTACTTTCACCCCTCCCCTCTTTTCTTTTATATTGCATATTTTTTGTTTAGAGACATTCAGTTTGGCAAACAAATTGTAAAAAGTTGAATTCTATTTTGAGAGGTTTTTTTTCTCTCTTATAGGACATGTTTTTGGCCAATACATTTTTAGTCTGCCACAGAAACTGTAAAAAAATTAAGTGGTTTTTCTTGGTTATTCTATGTTTTGGTTTTATAGGTAAAGTTAGTAAAATTGGTTAGTCAAATAAAATATTTCTGTTTACACAGAAACGGTCAAACAACTGGATTATATTTTTTAAATTTTTTATTTTGTTTCATGCACATATAATTTTATTAATTAATTTTGCAAGAAAATAAAAAAAATGTAAATTTTATTGGTAATTTGTCTCATTTTTAAGAACTTTTTGTTTTAAAGTGCATATTTTTAGTATTTTTGGTCATAAAATCATTTTTTTCAAAGCATTTTATAGCCCTTTTTAGGACATAAAAATCCTATCACTAATAATTATATAATTTAGACTGCCGATAACGAGGAGATCAGGTTTAAATCTCGGCCACGTGTAATGAGCGAGGTTTTTCCAAAAAGCTATTCCACTCTCCCTCTGTGCAAATGTGGGTACCCTTCCTCTAAATATAACCTTCCTAAACCATTAGCACATGAGTACAGAACAAGTAGTAAGACATGGTGCTAATATATATATATATATATATATATATATATATAATTTATTGGTATTTTTTTCATTTTAGAAGGCTTTTTTTAAAGGGCTTATTTTTTGTTTATTAGGTGATAAATCCAATTATTTATAAAGTATTTTCTAGCAATTTTTAAGGCATAGACATCCTAGCCCTATTCATGAGTTTTAATCTGTTCAATGATATCTAAATTTATATAGACATGAAGCAGGGGCGTTGCACGAAATATATTTGAGGGAGGGGGCGGGGGGAACCAATTTAGGCAACTGTACTTTTTAATTAACCAATTAATTAATTTATTTGTTCATACTTAATTTTTAAAGTTACAAGGCTTTTTCAGTGGATAATAAAATGTCTTAAATTATTATTTATTTCAGGTTTTTTTTTGCAGATATAGTTCAAATAGTGTGTTTTTAGATTAAAATTATTTAACTGACTTTATTACAGCTGTTTCCAACATTTTGTAGTTTATGACAACTTTTCTCTCTGCGGCCATCGCGGCTCTTTGATAAATTAAAAGCGTTCAAATCCTGGTTTTTAATTTTTTTCGCTGTGTATTACTACCAGCCCGGACTATCTACAGTTAACTACACCAGTGTATAGGTACAACTTAGAGGAAATGTACCCTTATTTTCTAGGAGGGATATTAGGATAAACTACCCCTGACCAGAATTATAATCTTTACTTTACCTTCACTAACAAACCAAACTAAAAGAACGTGACATTAAACCCGCATGTCCACTAATGCTTGTTTTAATTATTATAATTGCTTATAATAATGAGAATCAACAAGTCCTGGGTTGGGGATGATTATATATTATGCTAGCAACATTACAAGGTCACCACAGTAAACAAGTCAGCAAAAAGCTATCAGAATGGAATAGCCAAAAGGAACCTAAGCCGTAACCAGGTCATTTTTAGCTCTTTAACAACTCACGTTTCTATTAGAACTATGCATTTTCTTAGAGTCATAAAAATCCTTGAAAAAGTAAATATAAAGCTAAAACACGCTGCGACCCCCAGGTTGGAAACCGCTGATTTATTATAGCATACTTGGCAGCAGTTTCTTTTAATTCGGTAGAGATTAGAAATCACAGAATGGTAAAGTTGCACTCTTGCATATCTTAGATAAAGTCTCAGGATGATTTAGTAGCACCCCGTTTGGGCCTTACTTAATTAATACATTATTAAAATAATCAACTCTATTCGAGGGGTTTTAAAAATGAGCCTAACCTGTTTTTAAAGTTCTCAAGCACTAGAATTGTGACGTTTTAACAGATTATCCATTTTAAAGTCTTAAAATCATTCTTTATATTTTGTTTCAAGACTGCCTACGAATGTTATCTCTAGTGGGGTCGATAGATATTCAACCAATATTGAACCAGGTCAAGAAGGACGTCGCATTAAATATATTTTGGGGAAGGGGTGAGACGGTGAATTTCCCAACTCAAGGTATTCCGAAATCAGAGAACCTCTGGGGTGTGGGGGTATGGATCACCCCAAAGTTAACAGTAGGGACCGGGGTTCCTCCTCCGGGAAAATGGTAAAATTTGAGTTTATAATTGGACCTTGAATTGAGGTTTTAGAAAACGGTATTGTTTCAGCTCGTAAGAACTCCAGGCTTTATCAAGTGATCAGCTTAATACATTACCTAACCTTCTTATGGCAACTAGTGTCTAGTAGCAGAAGTAGCCTTAAAACTACTAGGCAGTGACAACCACGCTACTAGCATACTTGATTCCTTATATACTTGAATCTTTATATACTTTATATTCTTGAATCTTTATATACAATCTACAAAAGAAAGTATTTACTTCCAATGTTTGATGAGTTGTGAAGTTGGTAGCCTTTGAAGAGTAGGAATGACAGTTTGGAAATTTAAAATTAGTTTGTACAAGTCTGGGGTAAATAACTTTCATAATATAATGTATTTTAGTACCGAGTGATTCTAGAATTTCTCAACTAAAGACTCGCCAAATAATTCCCTACTTTGAAGCTTTTTGCTAACATTTGAACATTTGGTTGACCACCCTCACCTGAAGCGCGATGCCCCTGCAGGTCACCAGAGGATAACTTTAAGATACACTCTATTTTATTAGAGTATGCCCCCAGGGTTTGTCATCTGTATTCCTGGTCTTCTACCGATATGTAACCGTCTTCAGAGGTTGGCACACCATGTAGGTGCAGTTACTTCGTCCAGATGAGATAATGGCAAGATATTGATGATGACTATGTGCTCCAAGTAGAAGTTTTAGACCTAACTTGAGCCTAATTAACTAGACCATGGCAACCATAGTAAAAATTACTTTTCAGCCTATAGTACCGCTGGGTATCAAACCCGGGACCTCTAGATTAGTGGCCATAAATGTTGACCACTAAACCAAGAGACCGGCTTAATCTCTACTATATTATATAGTGTGTGCACTATATAATATTTACATCACCTTGTGTTCCAAAATGGAATATTTATCAGTTATTTACCTGTGCAATAATGTATGAGTGAGCATTTTTATGTCCATTGCTGGCTCTTTTTTCAACTCAAATTTTCGAATGAGTTCAATAAAGTTGGTCATGGTCATAGGAAGTCGGTTATTTCGATTGTAAAGGCTGGGATCACTGTAGCATTCTAAAAGAAACTCACGAATATTTGTACCGGCATTGTCTTGGGCCAAAACACCTGAAATTTGAAATAACACTTCTGGTAAGCAAGGTCATAGTAAAGTTAATTTTGATTTCCATAAAATAGAATCCAACTTTATGTGAGAGCTTACATCTAGATACAAATGTGTGCACAGACCTCATCATATATATATATATATGTGTGTGTGTGTGTGTGTGTGTGTGTGTGTGTCATTTACTTACTTGGGGAATGATTTAGAGATAAACTAAAAAACATAAGCGATTGTCCTATGCTAGAGTGGGCTTGGTAAAAATATATTTGGTTTGGTCTACCTAACGTTAGAAGTAAGCTATTAATTTTTTAAACTTTAAATTTATTGCTATATATATTTTTTGAATATAAATTATATGTTTTCTATTTGTGCACAAGGTCTTACAATAAATATCCATACTTCAATGGCATTAGAAACAAAAAAAACATCCATCCTCTAATGACACTAGAATGAACAAACATCCATCCTCCATTGTCTCGCATCCATCGGCTGATGTCCTTAGAACAGTAGCGTGCTGGGGGGTGGGGTGGGGGCTCGAGCCCCCCTACCGTAGTTTGGGGATGCCCCGATATCTACGCAGATCCGAAAATTTAAAAAATGGGGGAGGTGGATATGACCAGTTAAACATTGTGAGCAAAGAAAATATCAGGTGATTAGAAATAGTCTCTATATCAATAACGAAATATATTTATTTAATAGGAGTGGACTATCTTTCGTGGAATGGAAGTGGGATATCTTCACGCTCTGAAAATATTATTCTTTGGTCAGTAGGATTAATCTCTTACCTTTCTTTCAGTGCCAGCCTACTTCGTAAGATTATTGTTTACAAATATTAATGATCAAGTTAACAAATACCAATAAAAACACTTCCAAAAAAGTATATAGGTTTATATAATTGGTAATAAAAATTTGCCTCCGGAACTTGGGGAACTCCCTCCAAACACTCTTGAGCCCTCCCTACTTCGCAATCCTGCGTACGCTACTGCCTTAGAACGAACAGACACTCTCTGGTCGTCGACATAAGTTATCTGGGGCTGATTACTTTCTCACATTTAACAATATATCTCCTCTCTTTTCCTGAATACGTTTCCACTTGGGGTGAGACTACCACCGAGAGTTGGGTCTCTACGAGCACCAGATGGACGCTGTGAAGCCAACAAAGCTAAGGGCCCGGGTTCGATTACTTTGTCTAGGAGTTATTTTACCACTGCCTTTAAATGAATCTCTGGAACGACTGTCACCTGCTACTAAATATTAAACTAATTGACAGACATATTATTATATTTTAGCCAAGTATTTCTTAGATTAAGATAGACTTACCCAAACACAGTGTCAATCTTAGTAACACCAACCATTTCAGAATAAAAGTAGTTTCCATTTTATAACGAAAACACAAATATTATCTTTACCCTCGTAATATCCAGCACAAACTATACGAAACTACAAATATTGTATTAACTAATAAAAAAATACTTTATTTGCAAAAATATTAAATGTTTACATAGCATATAAGAAAATATTATTTTTCAACTTATCAATGAAAAAACGAGCCAATCACACAAATAAAAATGGTATCCAATATGCGCGCTCCTCCACAAACGGACAAATGTTGGCTGGCTTGTTGATTCATGCTCAGATAACAGTCTTATCAATATAAGATAGCAATCCTTTTTGTGTGGTTGACAAGACTCACCTTACACATGATGTGGCATTAGTTCATTCTCATGCTACTCATACAACAAAAAGATGACGTCAAAGTATTAATCATGCTGATTATTATTTTTAATCCGACGCCCTAGCTCAGCCGGTAGTGTGTCTGCCTATTGAACAAAGGGTCCCAGGTTCGATTTTCAGCATGGCCGAAAAATTTATAGTTGGTTAAATGAAGGTTTATCCTTTCACCGTGATGAATTAACGGTTGGGGACTGGCTGTTGTGCCTGTCCAGGTCCTAATAACTTTTAAAGACATTCCATTTTCAAATATTTATGGAGGGTGATAGAAGAAGGCAAGTCCAAATAAACTTATGTTTTTTTCCTTTTCCCTTCTAAACAATTAAGGTTCCGGCCCCACGGACTGGGACTAGGGAAAATTATAAATATGGCTCAATTTTTTTCCATATATTTATCTGAAAATAAATTTGGACAATAAATTACATTGATATGTGGGCACACGGAAAAAACGTCAAACTCGTTTATTCTAGTTTCCTGGCGACGAGATGTTAGGGGTTCAAATCTTGGTCAGACTCATTGAAAGTGTTCGTTAATTTGGTAACATAGCCTATCCTGTGAGTTAGCTTTACACCCAATTTGCGATTATCTCACGAATAATATGAAAACTGGATATTACTCTTTTCAAAAATACCAACATGAAACGGTATTTTTAGGGTATCCAGACAATAAAAACTAAAATAATATTTTTTATGGTAATTTATTCATAAAAAAATATAAATTGAGTGTATTTCATACGTAGAGGTCGTATTTTTATGTAGTATTAACCTACAAAATATGTATATAAAAATGTTGCATAATCAGTTAAAATATTTAGCAAACTATGTAATAATGTGACATTATGTGACATTGAATAAGCCTTCTTTACCCACGTTAATATTACATACATACTCGTATATTATTGAAACGAAATTTAAGTTTATGGTTGAAAGTTTCTTAAGGAAGTAATAGAGAACACTTTTCTAAATATAGGCCTAAACACGTACTGTTCAATTATTTTTTTAACAAATTGTTTAACCTTATTAGTTTGTTTTACACAACTTAAATTTACCAATAAATAAATTCTTCAAATAAATAGAGTTATATATATTATTTTAGAAATCATATAAAGAATACAAACTTGAAATGAAACCTACACTCCACTCATTGGAAACAAGAGAATGTCAGACCACTCTAGATTTTTAATGACAGTTTTCTGGATTTTGTTATTGTTTAATATTAAAAGTTTGATATCAACATACTAGCCGGTATTAATATTACACTTAAACGTGTAGACATGGTTGGTCTTTTTGCGTTTCAAAATACTGTATTATTGTGAAAAACTTTAAATTATATTTCCTTGATAGAATTTGGGTTCCATTTTAGTCATTTGTTCCTTGTCTTGCTGCTTTATATCCGTTTTTTCTCCCGGACAAATAACAACGTGAAAATAAGCTAATCAAATACAAGAATAATTAATTTATTATTATTGATTTTACAACTCATTGACTTGTGTTTACAAACTGACACGCCACGCGAGAGACGTGTTGCTGAGGACACTATTTGGCAATGCCATTTTCCCTTCTCTTCACTGCACGAGGAATGTCAGACACAAAAATAAAAACGTTATTACGGGAACTCGTTCGAAAAAAAGTGCATTTAGCAGAAACAATTTGTAATAAATAAAATGTTGGAATATTGGGAAATGGTAGAGCATAGATAAAATTAAAAACACTAACACATATTTACAAACACTTAGATATTTCAATGCTATTATAGCATCTTCCTCAGGAAGTAGTAGTAATTAGCTAATAGCATCGAAATATCGAAGTGTGTGTAAATATGTGTTAGTGTTTTTAATTTTATTTGTGCTCTACCATTTTCATAATATTCTATAATTTTATTTATTACAAAATGTTACTACGGTAACTGTAACACTCTATGACGAGCCAGCATATCTGATCACTGCCATCCCTTCACTGGATATATTCCTTTATGAAAGTATAGGTCACATAAACTTAGTGACACATCATTTAAAAGTATTGTCCCAAATAATTTTTTTTTATAAAAACACGAAAAATGTGTAATTTTATGTAATATAATCGAGAATATGTAGAATTAAGTAAAATACATATAACATATTTAAAATTAAAATTGAAAAAACAGTCCAAAACAACCTAATCCGCCGACATTTCGCTTTTCACATTTCTAGCTGGCAGGATAAAAATATGTAATAACATAAAAATCCGGGCTTTGGACTGAGTCATAAGACACATTTCAAAGTTAATGGCTTAGTAAATATGTCTCACTCTCTCTCCAAACAAATACTAGTACAATCTACCTGCCTCATCCTTATTTGTGTACCGGCTAGACTTGAAATTCGTTCATATTGTAATAACATCAAATATGTTAAGGGTGACCTGGCGGTCTAGGGGTAAGGTGTCAGACTTCTATGCTGGCGGCTGGGGTTCAATCCTCGGTCCCGGTACAGATTTATC